>JAHIAM010007068.1:0-52926 GCA_021605205.1 Aegilops longissima
TGTGTCTTCATAGGATACCCAAAGGAGACAATTGGTATACCTTCTATCACAGATCCGAAGGCAAGACATTCCTTGCTAAGAATGGATCCTTTCTAGAGAAGGAGTTTCTCTCGAAAGAAGTGAGTGGGAGGAAAGTAGAACTTGATGAGGTAACAGTACTAGCTCCCTTATTGGAAAGTAGTTCATCACGAAATCGGTTTCGTGACACCTACACCCGATTAGCGAGGAAGATAATGATAATGATCATGAAACTTCAGATCAAGTTGTCCTTTGAACTCGAGATCAACCAGAATAAAATCCGCACTGAGTGGTACGGTAATCCTATTACGGAAGTCATGCTACTAGATCATGGTGAACCTACGAACTATGAAGAAGCGATGGTGAGCCCAGATTCCGCAAAATGGCTTGAAGCCATGAAATCTGAGATGGGATCCATGTATGAGAACAAAGTATGGACTTTGGTTGACTTGCCCGATGATCAGCAAGCCATTGAGAATAAATGGATCTTTAAGAAGAAGACTGACGCTGATGGTAATGTAACTGTCTATAAAGCTCGACTTGTTGCGAAAGGTTTTCGACAAGTTCAAGGGGTTGACTATGATGAGACCTTCTCACCCATAGCGATGCTTAAGTCTGTCCGAATCATGTTAGCAATTGCTGCATTTTATGATTATGAAATTTGGCAAATGGATGTAAAAACTGCATTCTTGAATGGATTTCTAGAAGAAGAGTTGTATATGATGCAACCAGAAGGTTTTGTTGATCCAAAAGGTGCTAACAAAGTGTGCAAGCTCCAGTGATCAATTTATGGTGCAGTGCAAGCCTCTCGGAGTTGGAATAAGCGCTTTGATAGTGTGATCAAAGCATATGGTTTATATGACTTTGGAGAAGCCTGTATTTACAAGAAAGTGAGTGGGAGCTCTGTAGCATTTCTGATATTATATGTGGACGACATATTATTAATCGGAAATGATATAGAATTTCTGGATAGCATAAAAGGATACTTGAATAAGAGTTTTTCAATGAAAGACCTCGGTGAAGCTGCTTACATATTGGGCATCCAGATCTATAGAGATAGATCAAGACGTTTAATTGGACTTTCACAAAGCACATACCTTGATAAAGTTTTGAAAAGGTCAAAATGGATCAGGCAAAGAAAGGGTTTTTACCTGTGTTACAAGGTGTGAAATTGAGTCAGACTCAATGCCCGACCACAGCAGAAGATAGAGAGAAAATGAAAGATGTTCCCTATGCTTCAGCCATAGGCTCTATCATGTATGCAATGCTGTGTACCAGACCTGACGTATGCTTAGCAATAAGCTTGGCAGGAAGGTACCAAAGTAATCCAGGAGTGGATCACTGGACAGCGGTCAAGAACATCCTGAAATACCTGAAAAGGACTAAGGATATGTTTCTCGTATATGGAGGTGACAAAGAGCTAGTCATAAATGGTTACGTTGATGCAAGCTTTGACACTCATCCGGACGATTCTAAATCGCAAACCGGATACGTATTTTTATTAAATGGTGGAGCTGTCAGTTGGTGCAGTTCTAAACAAAGCGTCGTGGCGGGATCTACATGTGAAGCGGAGTACATAGCTGCTTCGGAAGAAGCAAATGAAGGAGTCTGGATGAAAGAGTTCATTTCCGATCTAGGTGTCATACCTAGTGCATCGGGACCAATGAAGATCTTCTGTGACAATACTGGTGCAATTGCCTTGGCAAAGGAATCCAGATTTCACAAGAGGACCAAGCATATCAAGAGACGCTTCAATTCCATTCGGGACCAAGTCCAAGTGGGAGACATAGAGATTTGCAAGATACATACGGATCTGAATGTTGCAGACCCGTTGACTAAGCCTCTTCCACGAGCAAAACATGATCAGCACCAAGACTCCATGGGTGTTAGAATCATTACTGTGTAATCTAGATTATTGACTCTAGTGCAAGTGGGAGACTGAAGGAAATATGCCCTAGAGGCAATAATAAAGTTATTATTTATTTCCTTATATCATGATAAATGTTTATTATTCATGCTAGAATTGTATTAACCGGAAACATAATACATGTGTGAATACATAGACAAACAGAGTGTCACTAGTATGCCTCTACTTTACTAGCTCGTTAATCGAAGATGGTTATGTTTCCTAACCATAGACATGAGTTGTCATTTGATTAACGGGATCACATCATTAGGAGAATGATGTGATTGACTTGACCCATTCCGTTAGCTTAGCACTTGATCGTTTAGTATGTTGCTTATGCTTTCTTCATGACTTATACAAAGTTCCTGCAACTATGAGATTATGCAACTCCCGTTTATCGGAGGAACACTTTGTGTGTTGCCAAACGTCACAACGTAACTGGGTGATTATAAAGGTACTCTACAGGTGTCTCCAAAAGTATATGTTGAGTTGGCATAATTCGAGATTAGGTTTTGTCACTCCGATTGTCGGAGAGGTATCTCTGGGCCTTCTCGGTAATACTCATCACCTAAGCCTTGCAAGCATGGTAACTAATGAGTTAGTTATGAAATGATGTATTACAGAATGAGTAAAGAGACTTGCCGGTAATGAGATTGAACTAGGTATTGGATACCGACGATCGAATCTCGGGCAAGTAACATACCGATGACAAAGGGAACAACGTATGTTGTTATGCGGTTTGACCGATAAGAATCTTCGTAGAATATGTAGGAACCAATATGAACATCCAGGTTCCGCTATTGGTTATTGACCGAGAATAGTTCTAGGTCATGTCTACATAGTTCTCGAACTCGTAGGGTCCGCACGCTTAACGTTACGATGACAGTTTATTATGAGTTTATAAGTTTTGATGTACCGAAGTTTGTTCAGAGTCCCGGATGTGATCACGGACATGACGAGGAGTCTCGAAATGGTCGAGACATAAAGATCGATATATTGGAAGCCTATGTTTGGACTTCGGAAAGGTTCCGATGAAAACGGATTTTACCGAACACGGGGGTTACGAAACCCTCGGGGGTCAATGGGCCTTGATGGGCCATAAGGGAGAAGAGGAGGGCCGGCCAGGGCAGGCCGCGCGCCCCCTCCCCCCCTAGTCCGAATAGGACAAGGAGAGGGGCGGCGCCTTCCTCTTCCCCCTTCCCCAAGTCCTAATCCAACTAGGAAGGGGGAGTCCTACTCGGTGGGAGTAGGACTCCTCCGCGCCGCCTCTCCTAGGGCCGGCGCACCCCCCTTGCTCCTTTAAATCTGGGGCAGGGGGCACCCCATGACACACAAGTTGATCTACGGATCGTTCCTTAGCCGCAGGCGGTGCCCCCTCCACCATATTCCACTTCGTCATATCGTTGCGGAGCTTAGCGAAGCCCTGCGCCGATAGAGTCATATCTTCGTGGAGCTTAGGTGAAGCCCTGCGTCGGTGGAGCATCATCATCGTCACCACGCCGTCGTCTTGACGGAACTCATCCCGACGCTTTGCTTTGGATCGGAGCCCGGGATCGTCATCGAGCTGAGCGTGTGCTGAACTCGGAGGTGACGTATGCGTTCGGTACTTGGATCGGTCGGATCGTGAAGACGCGTCGACTACATCAACCAGCGTTGTTATAATGCTTCCGCCACGGTCTACGAGGGTACGTGGACATACACTCTCCCCTCTCGTTGCTATGCCATCACCATGATCTTGCGTGTGCGTAGGAAAAATTTTGAAATTACTACGTTCCCCAACAGTTTGCAAAGCAAGTACCACATAGGCTCCTCCTTTTGAGCTAAAAATTTGTGAAGACGGTCTTCTTAGTAACTGATCATCCTCAGCCAAAACTCACGCCCATTAGCCATGTGCATTTCCCGTACCGCAAATCAAACACTTGGCTCCTTATTCATGTTTGAGCATCGATCGGTCTCCTCGTGAGAATCTTATGTTGTGATTTTCTTCCTAGCACCTACCTGGAGAGTGCCCAACCCACTAGACATACCTAGGCCGCCCAGAACACATGGAAACACCACGGTCACGCGGTGACCACGCGGCGGGCATGCGAGTTTACGCGCTCTAGAGTTGGGGCCCTCGGCCACCGCCCAAACCTCGACGTATCGCCACCAAACCATGTATTTATGATTAAATAGGTACTTATGTAACTAGAAATGATTTTTGGAAAAAATAAATAGCAAACTATGAGGCAGCTGCAGTTCAAATTTGACCCGCTTCCAGTTGAATCGGCGGAAATTTGTCTTTTTCACGAGAGGTGGATCAAAACTTTTTGCACCCAACCATTTTGTCAATTGTGCATTAAATATGTCCTAGTATTTTAGAAAATTGATTTGGTCCAATTTTGCAACAATTATTTGGTACTTCCTTCACAAAAAAACCTCCTTTTGGGCACTCGGAAAATGAAAAATGGTTTTTTCGTCCAAAGAAAATGAAAACTTCCTTAGGCAACATTGTTTGCCATTCCAATATGCACCCTTGTGCACAATATGAGATCATTTGAACAAACTATGCCACGAATGTGGCCATAAGATTGATCATCTGGCTTGAAAGCCACGAATCTTCAGAGATGATAGCTCATTTCTAAGAACACTTTTTTAAAATAATTGCCGTATTACAAGTTTGTTATTTTTCCTAGGAACTTGGCCATATATAATGACACAATGCGAAGGTTTCCAATTTTTTATTTTATTTTTATTTTTTATGCTCGTTTCAAAATGCGGTCAAAACGGCGGGATTGACTGTTCCTAGCTAGTGGTTGAATCTTGGAATTGTTTTAGTGTTTATCTGATTAAATAGGTACTTATGTAACTAGAAATGATTTTTGGAAAAAATAAATAGCAAACTATGAGGCAGCTGCAGTTCAAATTTGACCCGCTTCCAGTTGAATCGACGGAAATTTATCTTTTTCACGAGAGGTGGATCAAAACTTTTTGCACCCAACCATTTTGTCAATTGTGCATTAAATATGTCCTAGTATTTTAGAAAATTGATTAGGTACAATTTTGCAACAATTATTTGTGTGGGGGGCGCGCCCTACCCCCTGGGCGCGCCCCCTGCCTCGTTGCCCCCTAGTGGCCCTCCGATGCCCATCTTCTGCTATATGAAGTCTTTTGTCTGAGAAAAAATCATAAGCAAGCTTTCGGGACGAGAATCCGTCGCCACGAGGCGGAACCTTGGCGGAACCAATCTTGGGCTCTGGCGGAGCTGTTCTGCCGGGGACACTTCGCTCCGGGAGGGGGAAATCATCGCCATCGTCATCACCAACGCTCTTCTCATCAATAGGGGGCCAATCTCCATCAACATCTTCACCAGCACCATCTCCTCTCAAACCCTAGTTCATCTCTTGTATCCAATTCTTGTCTCTAAGTCTGGGATTGGTACCTGTAGGTTGCTAGTAGTGTTGATTACTCCTTGTAGTTGATGCTAGTTGGTTTATTTGGTGGAAGATCATATGTTCAGATCTATTATGATCCATATTAATACCCCTCTGATTATGAACATGAATATGCTTTGTGATTAGTTACGTTTGTTCCTGAGGACATGGGAGAAGTCTTGCTATTAGTAGTCATGTGAATTTGGTATTCGTTCGATATTTTGATGAGATGCATGTTGTCTCTCCTCTAGTGGTGTTATGTGAACGTCGACTACATGACACTTCACCATTGTTTGGGCCTAGAGGAAGGCATTGGGAAGTAATAAGTAGATGATGGGTTGCTAGAGTGATGAAGCTTAAACCCTAGTTTATCGTTGCTTCGTAAGGGCTGATTTGGATCCATATGTTTCATGCTATGGTTAGGTTTACCTTAATACTCCTTTCGTAGTTGCAGATGCTTGCAATAGGGGTTAATCATAAGTGGGATGCTTGTCCAAGTAAGCACAGCACCCAAGCACCGGTCCACCCACATATCAAATTATCAAAGTACCGAACGCGAATCATATGAACGTGATGAAAACTAGCTTGACAATAATTCCCATGTGTCCTCGGGAGCGCTTTTCATTGTATAAGAGTTTGTCCAGGCTTGTCCTTTGCTAAAAAAAGGATTGGGCCACCTTGTTGCACTTTATTTACTTTTGTTACTTGTTACCCGTTACAAATTACCTTATCACAAAACTATCTGATACCGATAATTTCAGTGCTTGCAGAGAATACCTTGCTGAAAACCGCTTATCATTTCCTTCCGCTCTTCGTTGGGTTCGACACTCTTACTTATTGAAAGGACTATGATAGGTCCCCTATACTTTTGGGTCATCAAGACTCTTTTCTGGCGCCGTTGCCGGGGAGTGAAGTGCCTTTGGTAGGTGGAATTTGGTAAGGAAAAATTTATATAGTGTGCTGAAATTTACTGTCACTTGTTACTATGGAAAGTAATCCTCTGAGGGGCTTGTTCGGGGTATCTTCACCTCGACCAGTAGAGCAAAGAGTTTCTCCTCAACCTACTGAACCTACTGAAAATGAAAATGTCTACATTGAAATCCCTTCGGGTATGATAGAAAAACTGCTAGCTAATCCTTTTGCAGGAGATGGAACATTACATCCCGATGAGCACCTAATCTATGTGGATGAAGTTTGTAGATTATTTAAGCTTGCAGGTATGCCCGATGATGTTATCAAGAATAAGGTCTTCCCTTTATCTTTGAAGGGAGATGCATTGACATGGTATAGGCTATGTGATGATATGGGATCATGGAACTACAAATGATTGAAATTGGAATATCATCAGAAGTTTTATCCTATGCATCTTGTAAATCGTGATCGTAATTATATATATATATTTTTTGCCTCGCGAAGGAGAAAGCATCGCTCAAGCTTGGGGAGGATTAAGTCAATGTTATATTCATGCCCCAATCATGAGCTCTCAAGAGAAATGATTATTAAAAAAATTATGCTCGGCTTTCTGACAACAATCGCACCATGCTCGATACTTCTTGTACCCGTTCTTTTATGATGAAGACTATTGAATTCAAATGGGATTTATTGGAAAGAATTAAACGCAACTCTGAAGATTGGGACCTCGACGAAGGTAAGGAGGCAGGTATAACACCTAAGTTTGTTTGTGTTAAATCTTTTATGAATACCGATATTTTCTGTAAATTTAGCACTAAATATGGACTTGACTCTGAGATAGTAGCTTCTTTTTGTGAATCTTTTGCTGCTCACGTTGATCTCCCTAAGTAGAAGTGGTTTAAATATCATCCTCCCATAGAAGTAAAAGTAGTTGCACCTATTAAAGTTGAAGAAAAGACTATCACTCATAATGATCCTATTGTTCCTACTGCTTATGTTGAGAAACCAGCTTTCCCTGTTAGAATAAAGGATCATGCTAAAGCTTCAACTGTGGTCCGTAAAAGCAATATTAGAACCTATACACCTCCTGAGCAAGTTAAAGTTGAACCTAATATTGCTATTGTTAAAGATCTCTTGGCTGATAATATTGATGGGCATGTTATTTATTTCTGTAATGAAACTGCTAGAATTGCTAAACCTTGTGCTAAAGATAAACATAGACCTGTGGTAGGCGTGCCTGTTATTTCTGTTAAGATAGGAGATCATTGTTATCATGGCTTATGTGACATGGGTGCTAGTGCTAGTGCAATACCTATTGACTTATATAAAGAAATTATGCATGACATTGCACCCGCTGAGTTAGAAGAAATTGATGTCACCATTAAGCTTGCCAATAGAGATACTATTTCACAAATTGGGATTGTTAGAGATGTTGAAGTCTTGTGTGGGAAAACTAAATATCCAGCTGATTTTCTTGTTCTTGGTTCCCCACAAGATAGCTTTTGTCCCATTATATTTGGTAGACCCTTCTTAAACACTGTTAATGCTAAGATAGACTGCGAAAAGGATGTTGTCACCATTGGTCTAGGTGATATGTCTCATGAGTTTAACTTTCTAAATTTCATAGACAACACCGTGAAGAGGAATTGCCTAGTAAAGATGAAATTATTGGTCTTGCTTCTATTGCCGTACCTCCTAGTGATCCTTTAGAGCAATATTTGCTAGACCACGAAAATGATATGTTTATGAATGAAAGAAGGGAAATAGATGAAGTGTTCTTTAAACAGGGACCTATTCTGAAACACAACTTGCCTGTTGAAATCCTAGGGGATCCTCCTCCACCCAAGGGTGATCCGGTATTTGAGCTTAAACCTTTACATGATACTCTTAAATATGCTTATCGATGAAAAGAATATGTATCCTGTTATTATTAGTGCTAACCTTTCAGAGAAGGAGGAAGAAAAATTATTGAAAACTCTGAAGAAGGACCGTGCTGTTATTGGATATACTCTTGATGATCTTAAGGGCATTAGTCCCACCCTAAGTCAACATAAAATAAATTTGGAGAAAGATGCCAAACCAGTTATTGATCATCAATGATGGTTAAATCCTAAGATAAAAGAAGTGGTAAGAAAGGAAATACTAAAGCTCCTTGAGGCAGGTATAATTTATCCCGTTGCTGATAGTCAGTGGGTAAGTCTTGTCCATTGTGTCCCTAATAAAGGAGGTATCACTGTCGTTCCTAATGATAAAAATGAATTGATTCCGCAAAGAATTATTACAGGTTATAGAATGGTAATTGATTTCCGCAAATTAAACAAAGCCACTAAAAAGGATCATTACCCCTTGCCATCCATTGATCAAATGCTAGAAAGATTATCCAAACACACACATTCTTGCTTTCTACATGGTTATTCTAGTTTCTCTCAAATACATGTGTCAGCTGATGATCAAGCTAAGACCACTTTTACTTGCCCTTTCGGTACTTTTGCTTATAGATGTATGCCTTTTGGTTTATGTAATGCACCTGCTACCTTTCAAAGATGCATGATGGCTATATTCTCTGATTTTTGTGAAAAGATTTGTGAGGTTTTCATGGACGATTTCTCCGTTTATGGATCCTCTCTTTTGATGATTGCTTGAGCAACCTTGATCGAGTTTTGCAGAGATGTGAAGAAACTAATCTTGTTTTGAATTGGGAAAAGTGCCACTTTATGGTTAATGAAGGCATTGTCTTGGGGCATAAAATTTCTGAAAGAGGCATTGAAGTTGATAAAGCTAAAGTTGATGCTATTGAAAAGATGCCATGTCCCAAGGACATCAAAGGTATAAGAAGTTTCCTTGGTCATGCCGGCTTTTATAGGAGGTTCATTAAGGACTTCTCAAAAATTTCTCGACCTCTGACTAATCTATTACAAAAAGATATACCATTTGTCTTCGATGATGATTGTGTAGAAGCATTTGAAATACTTAAGAAAGCATTGCTTTCTGCACCTATTGTTCAGCCACCTGATTGGAATTTACCCTTTGAAATTATGTGTGATGCTAGTGATTATGCTGTAGGTGCTGTTCTAGGACAAAGAGTTGATAAGAAATTAAATGTTATTCAATATGCTAGTAATACTCTAGACAGTGCCCAGAGAAATTATGCTACTACTGAAAAAGAATTCTTAGCAGTTTTATTTGCTTGTGATAAGTTCAGACCTTATATTGTTGATTCTAAAGTAACTATTCACACTAATCATGCTGCTATTAAATACCTTATGGAAAAGAAAGATGCTAAACCTAGACTTATTAGATGGGTTCTCTTGCTACAAGAATTTGATTTGCATATTATTGATAGAAAGGGAGCTGAGAACCCCGTTGCAGACAACTTGTCTAGGTTAGAAAATGTTCTTGATGACCCACTACCTATTGATGATAGCTTTCCTGATGAAAAACTGAATGTCATAAATGCTTCTCGTACTGCTCCATGGTATGTTGATTATGCTAATTACATTGTTGCTAAATTTATACCACCTAGTTTCACATACCAGCAAAACAAAAAGTTTTTCTATGATTTGAGACATTACTTTTGGGATGACCCACATCTTTATAAAGATGGAGTAGATGGTGTTATTAGATGTTGTGTACCTGAGCATGAACAGGAACAGATCCTACGCAAGTGTCACTCCGAAGCTTATGGAGGGCAGCATGCTGGAGATAGAACTGCACATAAGGTATTACAATCTGGTTTTAATTGGCCTACTCTCTTCAAAGATGCTCGTAAGTTTGTCTTATCTTGTAATGAATGTCAAAGAATTGGTAATATTAGTAGACGTCAAGAAATGCCTATGAATTATTCACTTGTTGCTGAACCATTTGATGTTTGGGGCTTTGATTATATGGGATCGTTTCATGCCTCTAATGGATATACACATATTTTAGTTCCTGTTGATTACGTTACTAAGTGGGTAGAAGCCATTCCAACTAGTAGTGCTGATCATAACACTTCTATTAAAATGCTTAAAGAAGTTATTTTTCCGAGGTTTGGAGTCCCTAGATATTTAATGGCTGATGGTGGTTCACAATTTATTCATGGTGCTTTCCGTAAAATGCTTGCTAAGTATGACGTTAATCATAGAATTGCATCTCCATATCACCCACAGTCTAGTGGTCAAGTAGAATTGAGTAATAGAGAACTCAAATTAATTTTGCAAAAGACTGTTAATAGATCTAGAAAGAATTGGTCCAAGAAACTTGATGATGCATTATGGGCATATAGAACTGCATATAAAAATCCTATGGGTATGTCTCTGTATAAAATGGTTTATGGAAAAGCATGTCACTTACCTCTCGAACTAGAACATAAGGCATATTGGGCTATTAAAGAGCTCAATTATGATTTTAAACTTGCCGGTGAGAAGAGGTTATTTGACATTAGCTCACTTGATGAATGGACAACCCAAGCCTATGAGAATGCCAAGTTGTTTAAAGAAAAAGTTAAAAGATGGCATGACAAAAGGATACAAAAGCGTGAGTTTAATGTAGGTGATTATGTATTGCTATACAACTCTCGTTTAAGATTTTTTGTAGGAAAACTTCTCTCCAAATGGGAAGGTCCTTACGTTATCGAGGAGGTCTATCGTTCCGGTGCCATAAAAATCAATAACTTCGAAGGCACAAATCCGAAGGTGGTGAACGGTCAAAGAATCAAACATTATATCTCAGGTAATCCTATAAATATTGAAACCAATGTTATTGAAACCATAACCTCAGAGGATTACATAAGGGACACTTTCCAGAATGTTTCAGACTCCGAAAAGGAATAGGTATGTGGTACGGTAAGCAACCCGACTCCAAAATAGTTCTAATGGCAATTTTTCTCCGTTTTGGAATATTCAGAAAAATAGAAAAATAAGAAGCAGTCAGGGAAGGACACGAGGCCTCCACGAGGGTGGGGGCACGCCCTACCCGCCTGGGCGCGCCCCCTGCCTCGTGGGTACCTCGTGCACTCTCCGGACTCCGTTTTCTTGCACGATACGTATTTTGGTCAGTAAAAATTCATTATATAATCTCCAGAAGGTTTTGACTCTTGTATCATGCAAATATCCTCTGTTTTCGTTTCGAGCTATTTTTCTGACAGATCTAGACCATCATGACGTCTCCAAGCGCCCCCAAGGACAAGTTCTTCGAGAAGGTCATCAACCCTTACCTCGCGGAGGTGCTGCGACACCCTCAAACCATTGAGATGCGTGATGGGTTGCTGCACATCCGCAATGTTGAGGGACCAAAGAGGACCGGAAGCGTGGAGACGAGGCTCGAAGCAATGGAGCAACAAGTTTTCAAGTGTCAGGGGATGGTGGAACATGGACTCAACTCCAACAACATGATGATCGCGTAGTTCACCAACAACCACAAGCTGGATGCCAAGAACATTGGGGAGACCATCTTCAAGCTTCACGAGAAGATCGAGCACCTCCAAGCCCAAATCTATGACCTGCAAAACCAATACTGTGAGTATGAATATAGATTCAAGAGGACGAGTTTGGCTGCAGATTTGAGGATCCCGGAGACTCGATCATCCTTCTATGATGGTGAGCCTATGCCTTGGAAGATGGATGACAAGCCCACGTCATCAACAACTCCACCATCTTCTTCACCAGCAAAGGAGACATAATCATATGGGTATGGGCACTCCCCTTGGCAACTGCCAAGCTTGGGGGAGGTGCCCCGGTATCGTATCACCATCACACTCCTATCTTTACCATTTTTCTTAGTTCGGTCCTTTTAGTAATATCTTGATCTAGTAGAATAAAGTTTTTAGTATGATTTAGTTTTGAGTTTTGTTTTATGATCCCTTTATGTAATTGAGTCTGTGAGCTATATAATAAAGATTAGAGTTGGGTCAAGGGCTTGATTATTTTGCTATGATCTTGGGGGAATGATAGAAAAAGAAAGAATAAAAAGAAACAAAGAGATCATATTGATCTTATGGAGAGTAATGACTTCACATATAAAGAGTATGATGATTAAAAGTTGTTGAGAGTTGACAAACATAGTTTTGGTCATCGTTGCAATTAATAGGAAGTAATAAAGAAAGAGAGGTTTCACATATAAATATACTATCTTGGACATCTTTTATGATTGTGAGCACTCATTAAAATATGACATGCTAAAGATTTGATGTTGGACAAGGAAGACAACGTAATGGGTTATGTTTTCTTATATCTGAGATAAAGTATATTGTCATGGATCATCCAACATGTTGAGCTTGCCTTTCTCCCTCATGCTAGCCAACTCCTCGCACCAAGTAGAGATACTACTTGTGCTTCCAAATACCCTTAAACCCAATTTTTCCATGAGAGTCCACCATATCTACCTATGGATTGAGTAAGATCCTTCAAGTAAGTTGTCATCGGTGCAAGCAATAAAAATTGCTCTCTAAATATGTATGACTTACTAGTGTGGGAGAAAATAAGCTTTATACGATCTTGTGATGTGGAAGAAATAAAAGCGACTGACTACATAATAAAGGTCCACATCACAAGTGGCAATATAAAGTAACGTTCTTCCACATTAAGATTTTGTGCATCTAACCCTGAAAGCGCATGGTAACCTCCGCTTCCCTCTGCGAAGGGCCTATCTTTTACTATTATCTTCTACTTTATGCAAGAGTCATGGTGATCTTCACCTTTCCTTTTTACATTTTATCCTTTGGCAAGCACGGTGTGTTGGAAGGATCCTGATATATATCCAATTGGATGTAAGTTAGCATGAACTATTATTGTTGACATTACCCTTGAGGTAAAAGGTTGGGAGGCGAAACTATAAGCCCCTATCTTTCTCTGTGTCCGATTAAAACTCCGTAACCACAAGTATTGCGTGAGTGTTAGCAATTGTGAATGACTAAATAATAGTTGAGTATGTGGACTTGCTAAAAAGCTCTTACATAGACTCTTTCCGATGTTATGATAAATTGCAATTGCTTCAATGACTGAGATTATAGTTTGTTATTTCTCAATGAAGTTTCTGATTCACACTTGACATTGTGGATAGATTGTTACTTTATCATAAGAAATATAAGACAATATCCATATATGTTGTTGTTATAAGAAAGATCATGATGCCCTCATGTCCGTATTTTATTTTATCGACACCTCTACCTCTAAACATGTGGACATACTTATCGTTATCGGCTTCCGCTTGAGGACAAGCGAGGTCTAAGCTTGGGGGAGTTGATACGTCCATTTTGCATCATGCTTTTATATCAATGTTTATTGCATTATGGGCTGTTATTACACATGATGTCACAATATTTATGCCTATTCTCTCTTATTTTACAAGGTTTACATAAAGAGGGAGTATGCCGGCAGCTGGAATTTTGGGCTGGAAAAGGAGCAAATATTAGAGACCTATTCTGCACAACTCCAAAAGTCCTGAAACTCCATGGAAGTTATTTTTGGAAATAATAGAAAATACTGAGCAAAGAAAATACCAGAGGGGGCCCCCCTGGGCGCGCCCCTCTGCCTCGTGGGCCCCCTGGTGGCCCTCCGGTGCCCATCTTCTGCTATATGAAGTCTTTCGTCCTAGAAAAATCATAAGCAAGCTTTCGGGACGAGACTCCGCCGCCACGAGGCGGAACCTTGGCGGAACCAATCTAGGGCTCTGGCAGAGTTGTTCTACTGGGGAAACTTCCCTCCGGGAGGGGGAAATCATTGCGATCGTCATCACCAACGCTCCTCTCATTGGGAGGGGGCCAATCTCCATCAACATCTTCACCAGCACCATCTCCTCTCAAACCCTAGTTCATCTCTTGTATCCAATTCTTGTCTCTAAGTCTGGGGTTGGTACCTGCAGGTTGCTAGTAGTGTTGATTACTCCTTGTAGTTGATACTAGTTGGTTTATTTGGTGGAAGATCATATGTTCAGATCCATTATGCTCCATATTAATACCCCTCTGATTATGAACATGAATATGCTTTGTGAGTAGTTACGTTTGTTCCTGAGGATATGGGAGAAGTCTTGCTATTAGTAGTCATGTGAATTTGGTATTCGTTCGATATTTTGATGAGATGTATGTTGTCTCTCCTCTAGTGGTGTTATGTGAACGTCGACTACATGACACTTCCTAGAGGAAGGCGTTCGGAAGTAATAAGTAGATGATGGGTTGCTATAGTGACAGAAGCTTAAACCCTAGTTTAGGGGTTGCTTCGTAAGGGGCTAATTTGGATCCATATGTTTCATGCTATGGTTAGGTTTACCTTAGTACTTCTTTTGTAGTTGCGGATGCTTGCAACAGGGGTTAATCATAAGTGGGATGCTTGTCCAAGTAAGGACATCACCCAAGCACCGGTCCACCCACATATCAAATTATCAAAGTAGCGAACGCGAATCATATGAACGTGATGAAAACTAGCTTGACGATAATTCCCATGTGTCCTCGGGAGCGCTTTTCATTATATAAGAGTTTGTCTGGGCTTGTCCTTTGCTACAAAAAGGATTGGGCCACCTTGCTGCACTTTATTTACTTTTGTTACTTGTTACCCGTTACAAATTACCTTATCACAAAACTATCTTATACCGATAATTTCAGTGCTTGCAGAGAATACCTTGCTGAAAACCGCTTATCATTTCCTTCCGCTCCTCGTTGGGTTCGACACTCTTACTTATTGAAAGGACTACGATAGATCCCCTACACTTGTGGGTCGTCAAGACTCTTTTCTGGCGCCGTTTCCAGGGGGTGAAGCGCCTTTGGTAGGTGGAATTTGGTAAGGAAAAATTTATATAGTGTGCTGAAATTTACTGTCACTTGTTACTATGGAAAGTAATCCTCTGAGGGGCTTGTTCGGGGTATCTTCACCTCGACCAGTAGAGCAAAGAGTTGCTCCTCAACCTACTGAACCTACTGAAAATGAAAATGTCTACTTTGAAATCCCTTCGGGTATGATAGAAAAACTGCTAGCTAATCCTTTTGCAGGAGATGGAACATTACATCCTGATGAGCACCTAATCTATGTGGATGAAGTTTGTGGATTATTTAAGCTTGTAGGTATGCCCGATGATGTTATCAAGAAGAAGGTCTTCCCTTTATCTTTGAAGGGAGATGCATTGACTTGGTATAGGCTATGTGATGATATGGGATCATGGAACTACAAGTCACGTCCCTAGCCTTGCCATGCACTTGGACTAGCTTGTTTGCTGCATCATGTCTAAATTTCATTTAAACCTGAAATGGGGATTGTTCAAACCCTAGCACCAGATCAAATCAAATAGGTTCAACCTAAAATAATCTTCAATGAACCCAAAATGCCCTTTGGAAATGTTCATGATTTTGATAAAGGTGAAAACCTCCGCAAAATGATGAGCATGTTTCTTGGCCATTTATGGATTTTTGAATTAACTCATATTGTATTTGAATTGGGGCATTTAAATTCTATAAATATTTTAAATGCTCTAATAATTCTGAAAATAGTTGAGGGCTGTTGTGTATATTTCAGAAGGTGCCCACAGTTATTTTCAGGATTTTTAGAAGTGCTCTGGTATTTTTAATAAAGCCCAAACAGTTACAGATTAATAGAAAAAGAGAATTAATATAGAAGGAGAGAGAGAGACTAACCTGGGCCAACTCACCTGTGCATCCCACCTGGCGGCCCAAGTGGCTGGCCCAGCCCGCTGGCCTGAAGCGGCTGTCTTCAACCTCTTCCAGTAGGCAGAGGCGTGTCGATAGCGCGTGCGCCCGAGCTCCACCTCCTGCTTGCCGCCTCCTGCCTCCCCATCGCATCTGGCGATGCCACGAACCCCCTCGACCTCTCCCTCGAGCTCTCCCTCTCCCCTGGCTCTCTCCCTCGCCGTTCCCTCGCCTCACCGAACACTCCTGCCGCCGCCGACTAGCACCACCGCGGCCACAACCACCCCCTCGCCCCTCCGTCATGCCCACGAGCTCCACGTCGTCTTCCTGCGTCGTCTCCATCAGCCACACATCACCGGACGGCGTGTGAAGCCTCCTTCGCCCTCGTCTTCAACCCCGGGCGCCGGAGATCGCCACCGCTGCCTCGCAGACTCCAGTGCATCCCCGAGCTCGTTGATGACGCCATAGAAATCTCTGTGAGCTCCGTTGTTTTCCCCCCGTCCTCCCCGAGCTCTTTCCGGTCCTCTAGCTGTGCCAGCCGCCATACCCGAGAACCGCAGCCGCCTGAGCTCGTCGCCCACGCAGCTCCGGTGACCCAATGATCACTCCAGCGTGCCTAACGTGATCGCCGCATCGCGTAGCGCCTCCCTAGCACAAAACCCCATCCTTTTGCACACTGCAGCCTCGACCTCGAGCTCACCCGAGCTTCGGCCACCGCTGAGGTCGTCGCCATGCTCAACTCCGGCCACCTCGCGCCCTCCCCCTGCAACCGTTGGATGCGCACGAGCAGCAGCTCCTCGTAGAGCTTTCCCACGCCCAAAACCATCGCCTGTGGGCGATTCCCGACGCGCTCCGCCATCTCGGCACTCGCCGGCGGCAAGCCGCCGGCCTGTTAGGCCTTGTTGACCAGGGGTTTGACCTTCCCTGAGTCTATGACAAGTGGGGCCCGCCCTGCTAACTAACCCAGGATTAGCGCTAACTAAATTTAGTTAGTTTAACTAACTACTGACACGCGGGACCCACTGGTCAGTTTGACCTGAAACGGCCCCGTTCACCGCTGACGTCACCCTGACGCAATGCTGACGCATTAATTCAATTACTGGAATTATTCTTATACAGGAAATTCCAGAAAATAGTACAAACTTCTAAAATTCATAGTAATTCAACCGTAACTCCAAATGAAATAATTTATATATGAAAAATGATCAGAAAAATCCAATCTATCCATCTGTACTAGTTTCATGCATGTTTAAACAAGTTAACTTGCTGTTTAGTGCAAAACATGATAAAGCACTATTTAAGATCACAAATGTGTTTGAACTTTGAATCTTTGGCTCAAAATAGCTCAAACCCATCTGGTTGTAGTTGCATTAGCCCAACACACTCATTTTACCATGTCATGATCATGCATCATATTGTGCATTGCATTGATTGTGTTTCTTCTCTGTTGCCGGTATTTGTCCCCTCTCGATAGACGTGGTTTCGACGATGAGTTCGATGACGCCGATGAAGAGCTATAATATCTTCAGAAGTGCCAGGCAAGCAAAACCCCCTTGTTCATTCCGATACAATCCCACTCTCTCGCTCCTGCTCTCTTTTACTGCATTAGGACAACAATGATTTATCCGTTACTTGTTGCGGCAGCTGAACCCCTTTATCCTCTGCATGACCTGTCATTCCATAGTAAATAGATGAAACCCACTAGCATGAGTAGCAATTGTTTGAGCCCTGTTGTGCCTACTCATTCATGCTTGTTTGTCATGCCTGCTATTACTTAGAGTTGTGTCAGGTCTGATTCATCCAGGATGAATCGGAGGTGTGTGAACATGTCCTACTGTTGAGAGCTAAGTGTGTGAATACGATTTGGTAAAGGTAGCGGTGAGAGGCCATGTAGGAGTACATGGTGGGTTGTCTCATTGAAGCCGTCCTCAGGAACTGAGTTCTGTGTTTATGATCCATGAACAGCTACTACCACACATTGGGATCCTTAATTGACTCTCTCGACTTATTAACCGCCCTTGTCCTCTGTCCAGGAGCTGCAACTAGTTTCTGGTGTTTGTAGGATTTGTGTTGGAGGCCGTGCGTAGCGCTGACCCAAGGGGTGGGCTATGATGCGGTAGATACACCGTGGCCCGGTGTACTGAGTGCCCGTTTGGTGTCTCGGGAACCCTGCACACATCGTTTGGGGCTGTGAGCGAAACTCCGGCCGGATATCCTCGCGGATGGAACCCGAATAGGCGATAAACCTGGACTAGAGACTTGTGTGGTTAGTTAGGTCGTGGCCGACTCCATCGCCAGGCTTCAACCGTTGGATGCGCTGAGCAGCGACTCCTCGTGAAGCTTTCCCCGCCCAAAACCATCGCCGTAGGCGATTCAGCAGCAGCTCCGCCATCTCGGCACTTTCGCGGCTGACAACCCGCCCGGCACTGTAGGCCTTGTTGACCGGGGTTTGACCTTCGAGTCTATGACAAGTGGGGCCATACCTAACTAACCCGAGATTAAGCGCTAACTAAATTTAGTTAGTTTAACTAACTCTTGACACGCGGGACCCCTGGTCAGTTTGACTGGCCGGCCCGTTCACGCTGCGTCACCACAGCGCAATCTTGTAGCATTAATTCAATTCTGGAATTATTCTTATCACGGAAATTCGAGAAAATAGTACAAACTTCTAAAATTCATAGTAATTCAACCGTAACTCCAAATGAAATAATTTATATATGAAAAATGATCAGAAAAATCCAATCTATCCATCTGTACTAGTTTCATGCATGTTTAAACAAGTTAACTTGCTGTTTAGTGCAAAACATGATAAAGCACTATTTAAGATCACAAATGTGTTTGAACTTTGAATCTTTGGCTCAAAATAGCTCAAACCCATCTGGTTGTAGTTGCATTAGCCCAACACACTCATTTTACCATGTCATGATCATGCATCATATTGTGCATTGCATTGATTGTGTTTCTTCTCTGTTGCTAGGTATTTGTCCCTCTCGATAAGCGTGGTTTGACGATGAGTTCGATGACGCCGATGAAGAGCTATAATATCTTGAAGTGCCCGGCAAGCAAAACCCCTTGTTCATTCGATACAATCCCACTCTCGCTCCTGCTCTCTTTTTTTGCATTAGGACAACAATGATTTATCCGTTACTTGTTGCGGCGGCTGAACCTTATCCTCTGCATGACTGTCATTCCATAGTAAATAGATGAAACCCACTAGCATGAGTAGCAATTGTTTGAGCCTGTTGTGCCTACTCATTCATGCTTGTTTGTCATGCTGCTATTACTTAGAGTTGTGTCAGGTCTGATTCATCGGGATGAATCGGAGGTGTGTGAACATGTCCTCTTGTTGAGAGCTAAGTGTGTGAATCTGATTTGGTAAGGTAGCGGTGAGAGGCCATGTAGGAGTACATGGTGGGTTGTCTCATTGAAGCCGTCCTCAGGCCCTGAGTTACGTGTTTATGATCCATGAACAGCTACTACCACACATTGGGATCCTTAATTGACTCTCTCGACTTATTAACGCCCTTGTCCTCTGTCCGGGGGCTGCAACTAGTTTACGGTGTTTGTAGGATTTGTGTTGGAGGCCGTGCGTGGCGCTGACCCAAAGGGTGAGCTATGATCGGTAGATACACGTGGCGGTGTCTTGAGTGCCGTTTGGTGTCTCGGGAACCTGCACACATCGTTTGGGGCTGTGGCGAAACTCGGCGGATATCCTCGCGGATGGAACCGAATAGGCGATAAACCTGGACTAGAGACTTGTGTGGTTAGTTAGGTGTGGCCGACTCCATCGCCGAGCTTCGCTTGAAGGTTGCGAAATACGGCGATGTATATGGTGGTAAGTGGCGAGGCGTGTGAAGAAAAGTACACCCTGCAGGGTTATAAATGATCTATTGAATAGCGCGTCCACGGTAAAGGACTTCTGGGTTGCCTGTACAGTTCATAGACAAGTGAAAGTGGATACTCTAAAATGCGCAAGATAAGCGTGAGTGCTATGGATGGCAATTCTTGTAGGGAGATGGGAGCGGGTCCATAGTGGTGTATTGACATGGTGAATATGTGGACTCATGCGCGCCACCTCAAAAGAGTTACTTGCAGTCATAGTTCAGGATAGCCACCGAGTCAAAGCTGGCTTGCTGCAGTCAAACTCCACCACCCCCTTTGTTGATACCGATGCATATGTAGTTAGTTACGATGTAAGTCTTCTGGGTACATTTGTACTCACGTTTGCTTAATTTATGTTTTCTTGAGAGAGACTTGATCTCGCTAATAGTTCAGCGTGGACTTGACGTTTAGCTTGATACATCAGCTACGATCTTGTGCCCTCGGCGAGATGCAGTAGATAGTCGGGCTTCTCGGCCTTTTTCATTTGTAGATGTCGTACTCAGACATGTTAAGCTTCGCTTGTGCTTTGACTTGTATGCTCTGAATGTTGGGTCATGAGACCCATGTTTGTAATATCATGCTCCTCGAGCCTAATGAATAAATACTTGAGTCGTGAGTTATGTTGTGATGCCATGTTGTATTTACAGATATCGAGCATATTGTGTGTATGTTTGTAATGCTTGGTATGTGTGGGATCCGACAATCTAGTTATTTATCCTTGGCAGCCTCTCTTATGGGGAAATGTAGTCTAGTGCTTCCTTGAGCCATAGTAGTCCCTTCAGCCAGTTCACTGGAGTCCTGCTAGCCTTGCACTACTACTCGGGGGCTTGGTGGCGGCATGTGTTCACTTCGTTCTGTGTACATCCCTTGGAAATGTCATGCGGTGACATCCAGTCCTGCCTAGCCTGCTACAGCCGGGTTCCGGAGTCCTGTTAGCCTAGTCTTGCAGCCGGATTCTACGCTGCTTTGACCGACATGCTCGAGTTGATTCATGTATGCCTGTCCCCATGGGTTAGTGCCGCTTTGGGTTCACGACTAGCCATGTCGGCCGGGTTCTCTATCATATGGATGCTAGCGACACTATCATATCGTGAGCCAAAAGGCGCCAAATGGTCCCGGGCCATGGTAAGCGACACCGTGGGAATACCGTGCGTGAGGGCATAAAGTGATATGAGATGTTCTGAGCTAGATCAATGTGACTTGGAATCAGGGTCCTGACAGCTTTGGTATCAGAGCCTGACTGCCTATAGGATTACCAAGCCAAATCGGTCGAAGTTGTGTCTAGAAATGCTTTAGTTATGTAAGGAATTGATTGTGGAAGGAGCGTAAGGCTCTTTTTACTCCTTATACCTCATGGCCTTGATCAGGTCATCCTCTTCTCTTCTCTGGGGATTGGCGGTGTCACGGACTAGGGGTACTCACCATGTCGTCTCCCGATCAGTTGGATTGGGCGAGGATCTAGCGGCCGTATACTCATGGGCAGTCCGGACGGTTGCCGCATACAAGGAAGATTCCACAAGACTTGGCAATCAAGACAAGGACTCCTCCCCCACCGGCGTATTCGGCTAGGACTCTTGTTATCCTAGGCCTCTGGTGCATTATATAAACCAGGGCCAGGCTAGTCGACAGATATACAATATACAACAATCATACCATAGGCTAGCTTCTAGGGTTTAGCCTCTTTGATCTCGTGGTAGATCTACTCTTGTAACACACATCATCAATATTAATCTAGCAGGACGTAGGGTTTTACCTCCATCGAGAAGGCCCGAACCTGGGTAAAACATCGTGTCCCTCGTCTCCTGTTACCATCCGCCTAGACGCACAGTTCGGGACCCCCTACCCGAGATCCGCCGGTTTTGACACCGACATTGGTGCTTTCATTGAGAGTTCCTCTGTGTGTTCGGCAAAAGGTCGATGGCTCGCCCGCACACTACTAGAAAAAGGGCTATAGATGGGATTGACACTAATGGCGCACCAGACAAGCGGTGCGCCATTAGTATATACTAATGGCGCACCACCTACGATCGCCATTAGAGTTGAAACTACTAATAGCGCTTTTGGCCCAAGGTGCGCCATTATATCAAAAAAATTGAACTAGTGCTTTGTCCAAACATACTAATGGCGCATCCGGACTCGATCGCCATTACTAGTTGTAACTAGTAATGGCGCACCTATCGAAAAATCGCCACTAATGTTGATTTTTATTATATTTTTTATTCCTTTTTTGCAAAACTACTAATGGCGCTTTGTTCCAAATGCGCCATTACTAATTTAAACTAGTAATGGCGCCTTTGTTGAGCGATCTCATCATATATATATTTTGCAAAACTACTAATGGTGCACCACGGAAGGTGTGCCATTAGTAACCTGGATTACTAATGGCGCATTTAGAGTTGGTGCGCCATTAGTAAGTGAGCAACAACAAGATATTTTGGACAGCCTCTCCCCTACCCACACTCACTTTCTCCCACTTCATTCTCTCCACCTCCTCCTTGTCTGGGTGCCTCCTCTTTTCACCTCATTTCCACCATAGATTCATTCAAATTAAGTGGTTAAATTACCTTGTTTTGATAGGTAAGTAAGGGGAAGCTATATTTATGTTGTTCTCCCTACAACAATGTGCACATGCACTTTTTGTAGCCTAGCTAGATCTATGTATGTTAGGTGGTGTTGCATATGTTTGTGGTGTTGCATATGTGTTTGTGTTTGGAGGTGTACGGTATTTGAAATCGATAGTTGCCAATATTTTGCGGAAGGTTGATTCATTTCCGTTTAATGAGAATTTTGGCATTAAGCATTCTTTTGGTCTATTTTTAGGAAAGTCATGCCAAATTTTTCTTGCTTCTAAAATATCGTTTTGCTCTACCCTTGACGACCATAGTCCATACGATGACCGAAGGCATCGTGAATAGGTTTGAGGTCATGAAGGCGAGATGCTTCAAAAGAGCGAGGCGGAGATAAGATGTCCGTGTCGAAGATGCAACTGAAGAGCCTTATTGCGGACCCGATTCGGGCAGGTCGGGACCACCTACTCTTGCGTGGTTTCATGGATGGCTATCGGTGGCAAGGTGATGAAGATGACTAAGAAGTGCGTCCATGGGGGCGGGCAAGAAATGAGGAAGGGCAGCAAGACAACCACCGGCGGCTCGGTAGGCGAAGGCGAAGAATCCCGGGAGATGATCACAGCGGTGATGCTGTACACGATCATCATGTAGAAGATGCAGGACATGATGATGAGGAAGATGCGGAGCGGGCAGCGGGCATGATCATGAAGATGATGATGCGGCGGTAGCGAGCGACGCTAGACCATCGATGGGCTGGGTGCAGGACCCTCATATTCAAGAGCTGCTTCTCAAGCGGACGGATACTTATAAAACTGCCGCCCAGAGAAAGCCAAGATGGATCAACAGGTTAGGCAGCGGTTACTCCATTGTATGAAGGATGCAGGCCGAGGATACCGCTTTGAAAGTAGCGCTCATGGCTGCGGAGATGAAGGTAAAACACAAAATGACCGGCGCGTAGCCGGCGAGAACATGTCATTACAGCGCGAACGTCTTCCCAAAGGGAACAAGTGCCCGACCAGTTTGGAGGCTAAGAAAATCGTGTGTCCTCTGGATTTACCGCGTGAAATACCATGTGTGCATGAACAATTGCATCATTTATCGGGACGAGCCGCGAGTCTACCATATGTCCGGTGTCTTGGCGTCACTCGATACAAGAAGGAAAAAGCTCCTCGAAAAGTGGTGTGGTACTTTCCGATCACTCCTCGTCTGCGGTATTTCGCGGACCCTAAGGTAGCAAAGCTCATGTGTTGGCATCACGGATAGGGAGGAGAAAAGCGAGAAGATGGCGCAAATGATCCGGAGATAGATAAAAAGACAAGATCTTTGAGTCACCCTAAGGATGCGAACCGGTGGCAGCGTTGAACGAAGACCCAGAATTTGGGAAGGATCAAGGAACATCGTCTTTGGTAGCGAGACCGATGGAGTCAATCCGTTTGGCAGCGGAAGAAGCACACATAGCACCTGGCCTGTGTTTGTGTGGATGTACAACCTTCCCCCTGGTTGTGCATGAAGAGGAAGTACATTCACATGAGTATGCTAATTGAAGGGCGAAACAACCGGGAATGACATCAATCATGTCTGCAGGGCTGCTGAAGAGGAGCTTGACACGCTGTAAAGCGCCCGCCAATATGTGGGGCGCCGCGAGAGAAAGAATATTTCCCTATGAGAGCCGCTTGCTCACGGCGGTGCACAACTATCTCGATTCACGGATATCTCGCGGGGCAGGTAGTCCACGGATTTTACGGATCGTAAGGTGCATGGATGACACAGCGTATCGCCAGCTAGATAGAGATCTCGGGTCTTGAAAACCGTGTTCATGGGACATCGAAGGTGGCTTCCACGGCGATGACCCATGGAGAAAGCGCAAGGATCTGTTCGATGGTGAAACCCGATATGCGAGGCGGCGAGAAATAGACAAGCTGTTGAAAAATTGGAAAGACGCCTTGCGGGAAAAAAGCAAAAAGCGCGAGCGGAAAGAAGCGAAAAGCGCGAGCCGCTGCTGAAGGTATGGAAAGCGAGGTATGTTTTACGGGACTTGCCGTACTAGAAGATCCACCGTGTGCCTCACAGCCTTGATGTCATGCATATCCACGAAGAGCGTGTGCGAGAGTCTGCTTGGTACCCTGCTCAACATGCGGAGAGGACCAAAGATGGGCTGAAAGCAAGGCAGACTTGAAATCAATGGGCATCGGGCAGGAGCTTCACGCTAATGATGATGATGATGATGATGATGAGGCGAAGCAGGACCACGATGAAAGTCGTCGCCAAAGGCAAAAAGGCCAAGAAGACGGAAATGACTACCCTCGCGTGCTTCACTCTAAGTCGGGAGGAGATCGAGCAGTTTTCACCTGCCTCCTAGGAGTAAAACTTCCTTCTGATTCTGCGGGGAAGATAAGCGAGATACCTAGACCAGTGACGAAGTTGATGGGATGAAGTCTCACGACTGTCGCGTCTTGATAGCGCGAGATACTTCGGTTGCATCCGTGGGATCATGGGCGCATACGTCCGTGAAAGCGCTATTTGGCCTATGCAACTTTTGGCGTCATCTCTCGGAAGTCGATTGGCGTGAGGCAACTCGAAGGCTACGAGGAAGAGTCGTGGTGATACTATGCGAGCTTGAGATGTACTTCCGCCCGCATTCTTTGGCGTTATGGTGCATCTGCTGGTCCATATAGTGGAGGATATCATCCAACTTGGGCGGCGTTCCTGCACAGCATGATGCCGTTCGAAAGGATGAATGGTGTCATCAAAGGATCGTTCGCAACATGTCACGTCGGAGGAAGTATAGCCGGGGCTTTCGACGAAGAGTGCATCTCCTACTGCATGAATTATCTAGGCATTGAGAACCCGTTGGTCTGCCGTCAGCAGGCACCTCGGCAGGCTCATTGGATGGGGTCACCGTGAGGTCGTCGCGAAATGCATGTCGACTTAGAGAGTCGACTCGCCGACTTTGAAAGAGCAAACCTAGTGGCGCTACAACACATAGGCGTGGTCGATCCTTGGGTGGTAGAGCACAAAACCTTTATTAAGAAGGCGTTACAATGGCCGAGGCCAGCAGAGGAGACGGACGGAGATATAATCAAAGAGCACAACTCATGTTTCACGCGTTGGTTCAAGCGAGAAGCTTACATCGTACCCTTTACATGAGGATTCTTCGCGGAGAACAACTCATATTCGCCTTGTCACAGGCGCGAGCACAACTTGATGACCTATGAGGCGTCACGATATCATGGCTACACATTCTACACGAGGCCAAGGACATGAAGAAGCGATGGTTATCGAGAACTCCGGGGTAACGATGGAATCCTACACGGTAATGACAAGGACAGATACTACGGAAGGATCGAGGAGATCGGGAGCTGAGCTTCTGTTGGAGAGAAGGTCGATGTTCCGTGTCGAGATGGGCGGCGTCCTAAAAAGACGGTATTTCACCACCATGGTTATACCAAGTCAAATCCAAGACCCCATGGTATAAGCGTCACATGAAAAATGAGCCATGGTGCTGGCTTCCCAAGTTGACCAATGCTTCTTCATTACCGATCCGTCAAAGCCCGGTCGTGTTGTGCGTGAGGAGAGCAAAAGGAAGATCATCGGAATGGATGGAGTAGCCAATGAGCAAGACTTCGACAAATCTGGCGACCCAAGGATCGAACATGGCGGCGATGATGAAGTAGCAGCATACACCACAAGAAGAAGCGGGACCACCCTACCTAAGGGCGTCCGTTCCACGGAAGAACTCCATTTGCGAAAAAGAAGGGCAAGAAGATTGTGAATAGATAGCTAGCTAAGATCGATTGTATTTAAATCGTAGCCTTCATTTCTCGATTGTATTTCATGGGCACTTTTGAACTATCATGAATATTTTAAATTTCATGGACACTCGATCTCGATCCCCTCCATCTCGTCGCTATCCCACCTCGCGAGATCCGGTCCCCCCTCACGCCGAGCACCCCCAGTCCACCGTGCCAGCCGCGACCCCGCACCCTCGATTCCCCTACTCAACGCCGCCCGCCAGCCCCCGCACCCTCCCTACTCAACCGCCGCCCGACCCCGCACCCCCGCACCTCCCGCTCCACCGGCATTACTGTTTGATGATATTTTTTAAAAATTATTATTGTCTTATAAAAAAATATTACTGTTATGATTTAAACAAGTTTGAACATATTTAAACACAAATAAGTATCAAACAACATTTTAAATGCATAAAAAATTGTGGAGCACAGGAATCGACCCGGGACCTCTGGTGTGAGCGGCTCTTGACCGGTCGAGCTAGTAGAGGAGCTTGATGTGGATCAGGTCGGTGGAAGATAACTTGTTGGCTCGGCAGAAATCAAAAAAAAATACTAATGGCGCACCGGGCGAGTGCGCCATTAGTATGGATATCTTATAGCACACCGGTGTGGTGCGCCATTAGTATTTGCCGCCCCATCCATACTTCCTCCCGGCCCAAACCTATCCCCTCTCTCCTCGCCCTCGCCCTCGATCCCCTTCCCTCTCCTCTCCCGGCGCGCTGCCCCGCCGCCTCGGCCGCCGCCCAGCCGCCGCCTCGGCGCCTCGGCCTCCACCCGCTCCTCCTCCCGGCGCCTCTCCGCCCAGCCCAAGCCCAAGGCCGCTCCGCCTCCACCTCCTCCGCCTCCCCCGTCGGACAGGCGCCGCAGCGTGGGCCCGTCGCTGTGCGGCAGCTCTCGCTCTTGCAGGGCTCACGGCGCCCGTCGCCCCAGCGCCTTGACCTCTCCGACCTCCATGACGCCGCCCTCGACCTCTCCCTCCGGAGCTCCTCCCGACCATATCCCGGGCTCGTTCTCTGCCCACCCAAGGTGAGCATGTGCTTTTTTGAGAGAACCCAAGTTGAGCATGTCTTTGGATGTGGATGTGTGTGCAATTCGGCTTGTCTTGTTTGTGCATCCTGGGGCTACTTATGAAATTTGGAGAAGTTAGTTCTTGTTCACAATTGCAAAATCTGTTTCAGATTTTCAGTTAGCAATGTATTGCTCTGATATACTTGTGTGCTTGTTCAGAGCAAGAGTGGCCCATGTATATGCAGCGATAGCTCTGGCAAATGCATCGATCTACTAGTCAGGTCCTAAGAAGAGCAGTGTTGATGAGCTGAAGTCGATGAAAAATTAATAATCTGAGACATAGATGCATCTAGCAGAAGGAGGCTGCTCGTAGTCATAGGTATTGATGTTGACGTAGAAAACAAGTTTAAAAGTGCAAGCACACAAGTTCCTTACTTGTGGTTGGAAGTTGTCGTTCCTGCAAGCACACAAATTTAAGCTGGCTTTGGGGACTCTGAAAAACAAATTAATGGGAAGAGATATAGGAATAATGATAAAAGAAAAGGAGTTAATAATAATTCAGTACTTGGAAAGAGTTTGATTTCCAATCACAGAAGTGCTGCATAGGAACCAAAGAGTTGAAGGCGCTCTTCTGAAATATTGCTTCTTAATCGCAACTTTGATTAGAGCACTTGGTGTTCAATAGTTAATCCTTGTGTCTTGCCTCTTGCGCTCCAAAAGTTATGTAGGCTAATTCAATTTAAATTTTGTACTTGGGACTGAGTACATCGTCTTACTATGGCCTCACGATGATTAAAAGAAAATGATGATTACTTAGGCTGCGTTTGGCTACTCGATATTTTGGAGTTTTAAAAGAATACCATGGTTTTGAAAAAATCCAGTTTTAAATACTTTGGCGTGTTTGGTTTTGACAAATACTTTTGTTTTACAAACCGTGGTATATCTAAAACCATGGTTTTTGCTGTATCTAAAAAGAGGTCTCAACCTCTTTTTGTAAGCTGAAAACACTTGCTCGAGTCCATCTTCTTCGGTCCTCCTCACCCATCTCTTCGCAGCCACAAAATTAAGATTACCACCTAGGAAGCTTGACTACTCTGTCGCTGATGTCTTCAATCGTTGGCTATTGTTCTAGTGCAACAAGAAGCATCTGTCTGATAGATAGTACTAGAGGTTCAGTCCTATCGGATGAGTGCGTGTACGTACAAAAAATTAGCGAAGGCTTAGACCCTGGAGTAGATCGATTGATCTTGAGCAAAGTTATACACAGCAGTCTGGAGTATGTCGATGGGGAGTTATGAGTTGTTTCTTGGTACTGCTACACAGTTCACTTTTAGCCGTAACATAGATGGCGATGTTAGTTTTATTGCGTTGGGCTGTGGGGATTTTGAGCTGTTTTCGACATGTCTTCTTTTAGTGTACTTGTCTCCACCTTGTTGGTTACTTCTCATGGTTAGAAGATGTGTTGTAGCTTTTCTTAGACTTGTCTTTGTAAATGGATTTGGTTGTAATAGAAATGACATTTTCTCTACTCAAACTCATTATATTGGAATTATTTGAAGATGTGTGGTGTTAGCCTATCGGTAATAATTATGTATTAGTGTGAGTTTATTCTTCCTGTGAGCATTCTAATTTTATTTCTCTGGATTCAAGCAATGGGTTTGGACTTGCAAGATTCAGTTCACAAGTACTTGTGGGCTTTGGCTTTTAGCCTAATGAGGTCTCTTACTTGTGACAGTTCGGTTGTCGATGTAATATGTTAGAAACTGCTACTATGTCTCTAGAAGAATCATCACTCTTTACACACTTATTAGAAACCCGTTTATTTCATCTGGTGAGACTTGCGTCTTGAGGCTCAGCTGCCTTGAGCTGTTAGACATGAGCAGCCGCCAATTAATTCTGCTCTGGTGTTCCCCACTTGCAGTTAATAAGAAAGTATTTTGGTTTTGCAAGATTATGTGTTTTACTACTAGCACAATTATGCATTGTCTTGTGTGCTTTCAGAACACGAATGACCTTCCTTTAATTGGCACACCCTCTGTTCCTAAATATGAGATGTTTTCACAGTTCAACTAAAGCTGTCAAAGCGTCTTACATTTAAAAACAGAGTAGTACTATAAGTTACTACACCTCCATTCCAAAATACTTGTCTTGGTTTTAATTCAGATTTGAACTAAAACAACGACAAGTGTTTTGGAAACGAGAGAAATAAATACTAGGAAAGTTTCTCTTCACACATACTCAAAAGCGAGCTTTTTCTGCGGGACACTATAAACCACGTCACAGTAAAGGTGGAAACAATAAAAGCAAGCAGAACTCTAATACACAACAAAGTTATTCGATCCGGTATTGCTTGTAGTGGTTTGTCCAAAATGTTGAATAATACTGCTTGGAGATGCATATATTGTTTCACCTCTTCACATGCCAATGTATTTTCCATGTTGTGATGAAGGCCTTTTTGCCTTGTCCACCGAGAGGCCCTTGAGTTTGCTGGAATGTCGATTAACTTCCGTTCCAGCAAATTGAATACTCCATATGTCCTATTTTCAGCAAAGGTCATGCTGAAATTTTCCGTGAATTTTAGCATGACTTTGCTAAAAATAGGACATATAAATACTGTGACTAATGCATGGGCGGGATACTTGTGACTAATGATGAAAGCTTAGGCTTTTAGGGTGCCTCGGCGTGAAAAACCCTCAATGATAAAAGCTTAGCTTTTAGGATGCCTCGGTGTCGACAAACCCTAAATGATGAGACCATGATCTTGTTCCTTGACAATAACCAACTTTTGACCAAACTTTGTTCCTATTTAGAGAAACATGGCCAACAACGATGAGGCCGGGGTTGAGGCGGCAAGGCATTCAGGAGCTGTCCCGGAGATGGAGAACAACCTCACTTGTATGAGGCCGCGCCTTCCCCGATCCTGAGACCAGCGATGGTACCGCCGAGGATGACCCCTGATGCCACCAGATGGTGCCACCGAGATGCCACCCGATGATGGCGGCGCGCATGAGATGGCAGCCAACCGAAGAAGCCAGCGGAAGGACGCGCCCGACCGTGCTCCGCACCCTCAAGGAGGAAGTTCTTGAAGTGGACTCCGGCAGAATCAACGGCGCCCGAGCGAATAGTCAAGGGTACTCCCTTCAGCTCGGGTGCATTCTCCGGACACCGTCTCGATCAACACCGAGAACTGAGGCATCGACCGAGGGAATTTGTGCAACCTCCTCTTCACGAAGCTGCCGCGAGCGATACAAGTTCCCGCTGAATTTGAAAACACAAGCCTCAAAGGTAATAAAGTGAACAATGCTGCCCTCACGAAGATGAGCAAGGCCACATCTACTTGGAAAAGCAATGTGAAGGGAATGATCGAGAAAGGTGAGAGTTATGAGAAGATCAAGAAGAAAAATACTTGATCACCGAAGATGACTAGCGACTTCAAGATCAATTGCTCGAGCACACGCAAACTCGAATCAAGTCGGTGGGGGAAAGAAATCACGGGAGCTGAACTTGGGAACACACACTCGGTCCGGCGGTTCTGAGTGGCGGAGCCTATATGGGACAAGGAGGCGGACCGTGCGAGCAAGGCCTACCGCCCCTCTCCGATAAATCACGGTGACAAGCAGACCAGGAACTTTGTCGGGGCCCGGTACAAGAAGGACCGAAAACAAAGGAGCTTACCACGGATCCGAAGACCGGCGCTTGAGCTGTTACGGTAAGGAATACACCCCAGCGTAACTAGCTCCATATGGTTGCATTCTAATTAATGAAGCCAAATTTCTAAATGGTTCACATTCCTTCCTGGTGTTGAAAGCGATGGCTAGCGAGGTCGACTAAAACAACCCTTGGGACACCACTCTAAATAGGGCGTTGAATGTAATGAAGAACAAGGATAAGCTCGATAAGCCAATGTCGGCTGGTCGTGTGGCGGCAAAGGCTTGTCGACAAAATGCACGTCATACTATAACCTTTGGTGGGTGAAAGGAGAAAAAGACCAGCTCGGAAAGCCGGTAGCGAGGTTCAAGAACTCAAGGCACAGGTGGCGCGGATTCGGAGATTGTCCAAGAGCAAGTGCAACAACAACTCGGGCGGCGATCACGCCATTGTGCCTACCTTGATCGAGGGTTGAGTCGTGGATTGCGGGCGGCCAGCGAGGGCGCCCGATTCCTAACTTCACGGCCAGCAACTTCGCTGAAGCGATGGCGGGGCCATTGGTGTCTCCGGCGGGCGGCATTGGTGTCTCCGGCGCGGCGCGGGAGCTTAATGCACCGGGTGTCGCCGGCCGCCACCTCTGCAACAAGCGGCCCGCCATCAACTGCCGCCCGCCGTTGGCGGTGCCCGACGATAAGCGAGCTCGGCGCCATCATCACGGTAAATAATTAAGCCTCTCGGCGAGGACTTCATCTCCTTGCCTTTGATTGGGCATCCACGGCGCCCTACATGTTTTCGCGGCGCGCCCGGCGTTCCGTGCACTCTCACGCGCCGTGAACAACGAGTTGGTCAATGTCGCCAAAGGCAAAATCGTTCGAGGGCAACCTTGTTCCACGGTACCGGATGCCACCCAACTTGTTTAGGGTTCAACTGGTTCGGGTGCTACCAGGCTGCGATGAGTTGTTACCTCGATTCGACCCGTCGGGGCCGACAATGATAGCGTGATGACCCTCGGTGCCTTCTGAGCTGGCCCTGCTTTGGCGAAGAGCGATTCGTTTGAGGCGGGGACACCACCCCATAGACAACACCGCCCGATCGTGCGGCGCCAAGTCGGCCCCATGGCAAGAACCACCATAGCGGTGCGGACATCCCTATGCCCTGGATCCAAACATGCATATGGCACAAGATCGAGCGGCGGCGGCGGCGATACATTTGCCAATGTCGATCAGTACTTTGCCGATCATGGATCGGTGGCGACTTCATGGGGCCTCCTTCTCAAGAACCCAACCCAACAAAAGGCGTGCGTGATCTGGCTGGTACGCGGAGAAGCCAAGTTACAGCAGGCGTCGTCGTCGTTCAGCTCTCGGGAGGCGCCTCCGGCTGCCAACTTCACGAGCCTCGAGATAGGCGAGGTGCGAAAATAATATCAGCCCCAACACACTCAAGAAGGCGATGCTGTGAGCAGAACTTCGGTCCCATTACGGGGAGAAGAAGAAGGCCGCATAAAGAAAGACTAACAAGGGTGCGGGCCAGCGGCACAGTACAATCCTGCTCGGGGCGGGCCACCTTCACGAGGATATCTCGAGGAGGTGCATGTGGCGGGTAGAGGCGATGCTACCGACAAATATGCTCAATGCTGCAACCGGTGCTATCACGGACTCGCATGACGGTGTTCTTTCTTTGGAAGCGGCGTCTTAGAGAAGGATGTAGCATACCGGTTTTCGTGGCCAAGGTGCGGAGGGCAAGGGCTTTGTGGATAACTCCATCGGGCGTCGATCGTCCTGCGGTTTGATGACATCACGCTATGTTGAACCTTCATCCGCTGCACTACACCTTCGTTCGGCTATTTTAGCTGAGTATGGAGATCCGGATCATTAGCGACAAGACCCGGACATCGTGATAGTCGACCCCTTCTACATGCGTGCCAAGATCTTGGGCAGCGGCGGGGACCGACAAGTCGCGAGTTCTTACCTCGGCGTCATTACGGCAAACCAAGATAAGGATAACTTCCTCGTGCCTTACTTTCCGAGTAAGTCCTCCCCTCAACCGGCCCGTAACATATGAATTCTTAGATTTGATCGTTTTCTTTTAACATTCCGTGTTTTCTGCGGTGACACACATTGCGCTCATCCTCCTAAGCCGAAATATTCCATGGCCACGTATTTCGACCGGACCGTCGATCGAACATAGACTACACAAATGTCAAGAAGGTTCTTGATGATGTTCTCCCAGCTCGCCAAATCTGGGAGCACCTTCACCAGGCCTATTAAATGAAATCGGCAAGCACGTGTTCTCCCCTGTCTGACGTTACATTGCGTCAAGCAGCCGCTGGCGGTCGAAGGTGCCTACTCGCCATCCATCACATGCGGCGATCGTATGGGACCATCATCAACTTCGCTACCGAGTAAACTCAAAGATTGGGCGGCGGGCGTGTCGGCAATCCGGGGCGTGGACATCGGACAAGAATTCTTTCGCATCGATCGGAGTTTGCGGAAATCATCCATCAAGATGTCGCCGTACCTCGGGCAGTTCTACCTCAGAAATCAACCGTCCAGCGGTGACATCGACACAATGCTACAAATGCAGGTGACAACGCCCGTTATTTCATGACTCCCACGGTGAGCGGCGGCTTCATCACGCTCCGGTCCCTTGAGTCGAGTCGAAAGCGGTGATGTTGTGTCTAGTTACGAAGCATCGATTGGCTCATGTTGTAATTAAACTTTAATGAAATTGTAGTATGTCTCTTTGGTTTGAGAGTCGTTCAACTTAGATGTAATCGATGCTATTAATGTCTTGCTTTTCTCTTCCGATCGTTCTTTGCATACTTATATATTGCTTATGTATTATGCGTGAATTGGTACTAACGTTTACGTTTGGCTAGTGCATAGAGATGCCGTGTGTATGTAGTGTACAAGGTAAGGTTCGAGTCTCGACGGCGGGAGAGTGTCGGAGACAGGTTCACGATTCATCGGTAACAGTTACAAAGGTACACCACTAGGGCGAGGCGAATCTAGAATCGCCCGCTATCTAGCGGGAGAGGGAGGGCGTTGGAGGAACCGGATGAAGGCGAGTTTCATCGTGATGATGCTCATCGTGATGACCGCAGCTCTCTTCTATGTGATGGTAGTTTAGATGACCGATATCGACTTGTAATGTGAAGACAAACTGCTACTTTCGCGGTCTCGAGACTTGTAATATAATGTTCTATCTTTGTTCGGTCTTTTCAATTGGAGACTAATATGATGGTGTATTAGGAGACTAATATGATGGTGTATTAGGAGACTAATATGATGAATTGTATTAGAGACTAATCTTCTATTGTATTGATGAATCTGTTGTTGATGTGTGCTGTCTATATTTTGTCCAATTATACATTTTGTAACCTGTGCAAAAACAGAAAATTAAAAATAAAAAAACCTAATATTCATACTAATGGCGCATCACATCACGATGCGCCATTAGTATGCCTAAAAGATACTAATGGCGCATCATTAAGCGATCGCCATTAGTATCTCAAAAGTTACTAATGGCGCATCTTGTTGTTGTCGCCATTAGTATATAACTTACTGGTATACATGGCCCCAGGAGGGTATACTAATGGCGCTGTTGTATATACTAATGGCGCATCGAGGTCCGCCGTTAGTATACCATATACTAATGGCGCGCCAGCGATGCGCCATTAGTAAATCTACTAATGGCGTGGCACTAATGGCGCACCACTAATCGCCATTAATGGCCAAATTGGTGCGCCATTAGTAGGCCTTTTCTAATGATGGCGAGATCAAGCTGCGACTTGGCATATTCGTCACCAGCTCATTGGTCACCTTAATTCGACCAAGGACTGCGCCCTACCTCCGATCGTCATGTTGGATGAGGGTCTTCATCAACATCAACTCTGATCTCTATCAAGATCATGGAGGAATCATCCGAGGGCCGGGGCTCAAGCGTCAACATTGCCCTCGGGCGACCGTCTTTTTTTTGGACAGCGGACTTGTGTCGCCGCCACCACCTCCTCGGCGTCGGTTTGGCGATTGCCTTGGTGGAATTATGCGGGATTGAATCTACAACAACCCTGGAAAATTTAAACCGAGTTCGATGGAGGAATCTCTGGCAATCTCCGATATCTAGGAGCGCGTTGAATCTGGACGAGAATCCAGGCGAGTTTAGGGCATGGTGTCCGGCTTCTAGCTCGGACTTCCTTTGGAAGATCAACCGTTGATCGGCTGCGGAATTCCTATCTACCACCCCCAAAATTTCAGCTCGATCCGACCGTCCAAACTCCGGGAACCTTCCGATTAGTGCATCACTTTTCGGATCTGTTTTCTGCGCAGCGAATCCGACCGAGTTAAGTCTTTTTATGAGCAGGATTTGGACATCCTTTTGAAGGAAGTTTTGTATGGGGTGTTGTGTTTTGTTTCGAACACATCCACTATCTTCAATATCATCTGGTGTCAAACCAGTCCGGCAATATTGCTCCACGGCTGCCGACCTCGCTGAACCGTCGTCACTTTGTTGAGCGAGCTCAACTTCTTCGGATCATCATCTCGGCAAGCCGAACAAAAGTCGGCATCGCGAAGGATAAATCATCACCAACGCCATCGCCCCACGGATTACGGAGGCGGGCATACTGGCATCGCCGCGCAGTCGCTTCATCAAGCGGCATCGACCGCGTCACGACCTGCATCGGCAGGACGCACTATTGCTTCTTCAAGCTGGTGGCCATCCGCCGACCTACTTGACTCATTGGCTGACACTAAGGCTTCATCACGTTAGCTGGACCGGGGCTTCATCATCTCTTCATCAACCTACTCGGGACACTTGGCGTCACTAGCCGACCAGCTCAAATCACGTTAGCTGGGCGAGGCTTTGCCTTGGCGAGCCAACCTTTGCCGGCATTACCATGCCGTCGTTTTATCTCCCATTAGGCAATGGGTGCGCGGATCGAGTCGATTCTGGGAATCACCTTTCTTGATTGCTACAACAAATAAACCAGGTGCTATTAATCCTAGTATTTTTTGCTTTTGGGTTCATTTTTCCAGCAATTATTACTCTAGTTTGTCCATCATATGCGCAGGTCTATAAAATGGTGGCGCGTGCAGCGGTTGCATGGTGGTTCGGCCGGTTTCGTCGTAGTCCGTGACGCCGCATCCGAACTTCGAACCGACCTGTGAATTCAGGCCTTGCCATGCCTTTACCGCATCCGCCGCTGCCTGCGCCGACATTGACTTGGCGCCGAGGCCATATTTCTTTTATTACTCACTTTGCATAAATTATTTATTATGCAGCGATTTTTTATTACTATTATCTCTGGTTTGCACGATTTTTTGTGCACGGGAAAATGATCGGCGGACTATATCCTTTAGCGTCACCTCGGTGGGCGGGGCTTCGTCAACACTTCATTACCCCATGCGGGGACTTGACTTCACTCTGCCGTCTGCATTGACCGTGCTATGTCACCATTTGAGTGCGAGCTCTTTGCTCCGCCACCTCGGGACCGGCTTGGGGATGGAACCTTGTCCGCATCAAGCTCGGACCGCGTCATCAATACCGAACACATTAACCAGCTAAGTTGCCTTCATGCTCAAAGTTTTAAATTTCTAACTTGTGTTCGGTTCGACCAAGCATTATACCTTTTTTGGAAAAAAAGTTGCTTGCAAAAAAATTTCTTGTCCAAACTTTGTTGGCACATACTTGACGCGCTACCCGCGTCATTATACCTGGGGGCTTCTTTAACAGAAGCTTATTAATACGGGCTTTCTTCCCAACACATGTGTCACACTTCCGCATGTACCTTTTATTCACCATTATATGCATCGATATGACTTAAGTTTGGCCAAGCTGGGTTGCACGGCTCTGTGCTTACCCCTCGTTCCCGATTGTTCGGCTAGGTGGTAAAGGAGCACCTCTGCGATTATTACTTGCCGGGTCAGCGGATGTGTACCTCGGTGGGTGAAGCAGCTAAGCGTTCTTAAGGGAATACTCGGTTGGTGAACTAAAGATGATTTCTTACCTATTTATTTACCTGCCCCAGATATTTTCTGCTCTTTTCGCAGTCCGACATGCACTTTAGGGCATGCCTCCCGAGAAAGGAACCCCTAACGGAACTATTCTCCTGGAAGATGTTTCTTACTAACCATGTAATATAACATAACTAGTTGGGCACTTATGCGATAAAGCACTAATGACCCCTCGCTTGGTCTCCACGCATGCCCGGTTTTATAACGCGAGGGTATTCGGACACACTCGGACTATTGGGTCCGGAGGTTGAAGCGAAAAGGTCGCTTCGACAAGCGATCTACATTCGGCTAGAAGGCATTCTACATGTCACCTTACATTATATAGTCAACTTTTACCCAAGTCACTTGGGGGCTCTTATGTTTATTTGAGTCGTTTCATAATAAGTGTTTTCTTCTTAGTCGTTCTTGCGAGTTAAAGCACGGTGAAGCACTTCCTTTTTCTATAGTCAATTTTAGGATTGGCACGAACACTTGATCTTGTTAGGACGTCATGTTTTCTTGGCGTTTTTGGTTTTCAAGCTTTTGGCACTTTTAACTATTTGTGTGTTTTCAGCAAAAGTCTCGCGATTACAGCATGGACACCTTTAGAGATTCGGCAAAAACATTCTCGGATATTGCTATATATGCATCAGTTTGAATTGTGTCTTGATCAATAGTTTGGTTGCCCGGCTCAGCATAAAGCTCCTATGTTCCGCTTTGTTCGGCTAGGTGTGCAAAGGAGAACCCACTGCGATTGTGCTTCCAGCTCGCATGATCAAGCACCTCGATGGAAAAGCGGCTAAATTGTCACAATAGGTGTAAACTGGTCAGCGATCCGATGACTATATTAAATGATGGGCCATTCATAAAATTGGCGAAGTGTTTCGGCTTGACCTCGTATGCGCCGAACACTACGGGGCTAATGGCTGGCCTCCCAAACTAAATCCTCAATATTTTGCTCTTACATTGGAGCTGAGGTTTCATGATCATGCTTAGCATGATAACCCAAAAGGAACCGATAAGCGGGACTATTTTCTTTGGAAGACATTTCTTACATTAAACAGTAATATAACATATCTCTCTGCGTACCTTTGTTTATAAAACCGTATGGCCAGATTGCCTTTTTGTCGTAAATCTTTGCCCTCATAAAGGCTTTATAAAGTAGGACAAACACTCCTCGACTCTGGCCGAGGAGGTTAAGCCGATGATCGGTCAACAAAGTTTTGTACAATGCGGATCGAGCATTAATGACATAAAGTACTTGGATACATTGAGTCATTACACATAATTTGTGATTTTACTATGGATATTGATCCTTAATTGACCACCCATGCCGCATTAAGGCTCGAGGGGCTCTTGGGCCGGGCTTATTATTTACAAATATTAAAGGGCACATCAATCCCACGATCTGGTGTTGCCACCCGACCGGTGTCTCGGGGACTCTTGCATTGCATGTTCTATGCTGAGAAAATTTTAAGTGCAATACAATTTCGAGAGATTTTGATCCTCGGGTTGGTCGGCCACAACCCGAGTCTCGAGGACTGAACACGCCGCTTTTGTGTCGAAGTATTACGCAAGCTAGGACTTGATCCTCGGGCCGATTTTGCAAATCAACCTAAGTCTCAGCAGCTACGGGGATCAGCGGTCTTATGTCATCCTTCATGTGCATCTCGGGTTATAGACCGATACCCACCTTAAGGGCTACTGGCTATGTATCTCGGCAGAGAATAAATTGCACCAATCATAAATATTGACAAAAATCGGCCCACATTCGGGGTGGTGCACCACCTCGGTAGCAGTCCGGCATAAAGCTCGGGCGCTAGTGGCTGGCTCCATAGAGGGCATTTCCGGCATTAAGCTCGGCTAAACTCCTCCAAACTTCTTTGAACCAAGGTGATTTACGACACCTCAGATACAGTCCGGCGTTGGAGCTCGGATACATAGTCCGGTGTTGGAGCTAGGATACCGTCCGGCGTTGGAGCTCGGATACATGGTCCGGCGATAGAGCTGGGAAGCAGTCCGGCGTTGGTGCTCGGCTGCAAAAGATACCTCGAATGCAGTCCGGCGTTGGAGCTCGGACGCAAGAGGACGCTGCCGCCGGGAACAACTTCAAACCGAGGTGTGGCATAAAATAACAAGGCATTGATAAAGGCGGAAACTTAAAGGGCTCCTCGGATACCGGCGTATAAACTTCGCCGAATGCATTTGGTGATCCTCAAGATCGAAGATGAGAAGATTTGTTGAACCAGTTTTCAAGACCGGCAGCGAAGATGAAGAACAGTTCGGAAGAATCGAGGCGTCCTAACGAAGACCGGTTCGAGGGCTCTTGGCGGTGTCTGGACTGGGGTACTCACCATGTCGTCTCCCGATCAGTTGGATTGGGCGAGGATCCCAGCGGCCGTATACTCATGGGCGATCCGGACGGTTGCCGCATACAAGGAAGATTCCACAAGACTTGGCGATCAAGACAAGGACTCCTCCCCCACCGGCGTGTTCGGCTAGGACTCTTGTTATCCTAGGCCTCGGTGCATTATATAAACCAGGGCCAGGCTAGTCGACAGATATACAATATACAAAAATCATACCATAGGCTAGCTTCTAGGGTTTAGCCTCTTTGATCTCGTGGTAGATCTACTCTTGTAACACACATCATCAATATTAATCTAGCGGGGCGTGAGGTTTTACCTCCATCGAGAGGCCCGAACCTGGGTAAAACATCGTGTCCCTCGTCTCCTGTTACCATCCGCCTAGGCGCACAGTTCGGGACCCCTACCGAGATCCGCGGTTTGACACCGACAGGGATTAAGAACTAGGCCTTCTCATCTATCTATCGAGGATGGCGTGTTACTAATCCATAGACTTATAAATTGATAGTTTCAAATCTCAGTTCAGTTTTACTACTTCCGTATGTTCATAACTGGTCTCGAACCTTGATATTGTGATGTTGAGTGGTCATGCCACTATTTTGCAGGATATCTCAAATCATTTTGAGCATTCTGATCGTTATGCTGTCCGAGTCATCCCAGATTTCTAGATAGTCTGATGCATTTGCAAATCCCTTCCCTTCGTTTCTAATGTTCATTTGGGCCAGATTAATCACACAAATTAGTGTGTTGAGGTACTCCGCTGCCTCGGCATATATGTTGGAGCTATTATTATGAACGTAGGTGTTTTAGGGAGTCACCTAGTAATCCAGCCATGTTTTGTGTTCCCGGTGTGCTGATTCTGGCCATTATTCTCGAAAGCATCCTATGATGCCATTTACCAGTAGGTATTCTATTCCTGGGTTCTTGAACCCGAGATTCACCCTACTTACCTCCTGCTGATAGTGTTTTCTAGTTCCTTTAGGATATTAGTAACCTTGCAATAGTCCTCGAGGTCCGTGGTATTTCCTTCTTCGAATACCATGAGCTGCTTATGGCGAAGTTCTTTGAGCCAAAAGATCACAACGAGGTGCTCTTGAGGTACTCCATTCTATATTGCGACTCTGCCCGGTTCTACTTTTCTACGAGAGGTTATCCGGAAGAAACCTGTTGAACTTGATTCGACATACTAACATATGCATCCACAACTCAGAAAGTCATATGTTCCTTTGAGTTATCCCTCTTTAGTTGTTTCCTGACCTCCATCTATCAATTAATAGTCAGGAGTAGTCGTGCATTAAGTCATCGATGCCTATTATTCTTGTGATGCATCAAGCCATTCTATTACGGAATATTGGGAGAAACAAACTCCGATACCTTGTCCGCCGAGGATGGGGTCAAAGTAGTTGTATTCGCGAGATCAAAATGCCAATCCAGCTTTTGATTATGTTCTACCCTGAAGTATTACCGCCTTATGTCAAGAATGTCATGGGAATTGCACACCACCCTATGAACTCTTGATACAGTGATACTTCTCGCCATCATTATTCATTCCTCGGTTCCGTTTTGTCGCAACCGGAATGCCGACAAGCGAACTGTGATGTGTGAAATCAATACTCCTAGCAACTCGTTGCTTGGTAGTTAATGGACAATATTCTCATTCTTAGCGTGTTGGTTATTAAATCATCATCCTAAGATTGATCATGCTACCTAGTCCTTATTTCCGGTGCACCCTTCGATCAATGAGTTAGGATTATTCAATCCCTTGCTTATTTGGTCATTGTCGGTGTCAAAACCGGCGGATCTCGGGTAGGGGGTCCCGAACTGTGCGTCTAGGCGGATGGTAACGGGAGACAAGGGACACGATGTTTTTACCCAGGTTGGGCCCTCTCTATGGAGGTAATACCCTACTCTGCTTGATTAATATTGATGATATGGGTAGTACAGAGTAGATCTACCACGAGATCGAGAGGCTAAACCCTAGAAGCTAACCTATGGTATGATTGTTGTTGTGTCCTCTGGGACTAAAACCCTTGGTTTATATAGACACCGAATAGGGTTAGGGTTACAGTCGGTTACAATGGTAGGAGATCTACATATCCGTATCGCCAAGCTTGCCTTGACGCCAAGGAAAGTCCCATCCGGACACGGGATGAAGTCTCAATCTTGTATCTTCATAGTCCGAGTCCGAGCCAGCGGTGATAGTTGACCATCCGTACACCCCTAATCACGGGACTCCTCGGTAGCCCCTGAACGAGGCTTCAATGGCGATGAGTCGGCACGTTGATTATCTTGGCATTGCGGCGGGTTCTTCTCCAAATTCCATATACTTGTCGAATAGTGTCGGCACGATAAATGATCGCTCCTTGGCTTCTCACGCCCAATAATGGCCATCTTCCGCGTTTGAATGAATCACGAAAAGCGAGTATTTTACACTTACCCCCTAGCTGCACAAATGAGCCGCCCATAAAAGGCGATGATCTAGATCTGAGTCACACCATCCTCCTCCATAGCTTTCATTGGGCGCCTCAGAGCAAAAACTTATTCCATCATGGACGGTCGGCGTGGCTCCTCCTCTCGCTCCCGGCCCTCGGCACGGAAGTGGGAGATGCTCGGTCCGCATAGCGAGCTAGTCATACTCCAAACCAAGGTTTCTTCCCCGGCCTTCATGGTTCAGTTCGAGCCGGACTTGCCACCTACAAGGCGGAAAACAAGCGGAGAGTGTCCCCAATCCCTCTAAAGGATAGAGGTATGCTTAAATCTCTTATCTAGTAAGAGGACTCGGATTTCAATTCATCCGTTTCTCAGGGGCTCTTGGAGTTCTATGGCCTCTAGTTGCACCACCTTCGCTTTGCCTCCATTTTACCATCCGCGAGCTTGGCCCTTTGCAAACTGTTCTTGGGCATTGAGGCTCATTTTGCTGTGGAAGAGATTATTCTGCCTAGTGCCCTGTTCTCATGAGGGTCAATATATCAAGTGGGCGGGCGAACTATGGCGCATCATTTGGGACGGATATCTATCCAAAACCCGAAGAAAGCGTCGCCGAAGGCTGGCCTTGAATGGTTTTACATGGAGGACATCCATTGCGGACCTGTTGGATCGTCCTTCGAATTTAGCAATGCTCCCTGAAGAAAGCGCCTAAGTTGGCGCCCTTGAGCCCTAGAGGAAAATGGCCGGGGCGTCCTTTACTTGATGAGCGAATAAGATTCTTGGCTCATGCGGATGGACCATCTTAGGAGTCATGGCAATCTGCATTATGAAGTGCAGCCGCTCCAATATAGGGGCCACCCTATGTGGGATTTCAGCAGGGAGGGCGATGCCACCCGCCATGGCCGCAAAGGGCGGGATCGGTCACGGCTGGTGAAGACCTTGTGCGCCATGTATAAAGGGAGGAGGAGGATTTTCTCGCGTGAATCCTTGAGCGAGTTTTCTTCAAATAATCCTCGAAGTTGGGTAAGCAAACACCTTAGTGGCCTGTCCGATCCATGTTCCGTGGTTAAATATCTCATTTCATGGTTTCTCTGCGGGAAGCTGCGCCGGACGTGGAGAAGATACACAGCCCGCCCCACAACCGAGGATCCGGAGCGGTCCTCGATCCGACCTCGAAGAGGATCCGGATATAAAGGTGGAGTTGATCGGCGGGTTGTTCCACCAACTTAGCATCGACAATGCTTTGGTTGCCATTACGGCTGATTACCGGAATACTTCCAGCCTCACGAATGGCGGACCGAGGTCCCAATACTCGATAATGACCTATCCGTGCTTATTTCTTGATCACCGTATACCAATGGTGTTTAGCGGGGGTACCTTGAGGCAGGAAGCCGAGCCAGCGGTGACTGGACAACAAAGAAGCGTCTGATTGTGAACTAAAAAAAGTGCGGTTCGGATCGAAACTCCGCCCATAGCGGTATGGCGTGTCACCATATTCGAGATTGATTCGGAGAGGTGTACTAGCGTTGGTGCTCCTTCCGGGAAAAAGCGCTCGCGGACTGAGTCGGAGATTATATCGGACCTCCTCGGCCGGGCTCCAAAGCCGGGTCGGAAGCGGAGGCGAAACACGAGGCGTGTGTCGGATGCTCCTCCGGCGGAGGATGCCGACAAATTGTCCGCCACCAACTCCGAGGTGGGCGCCATGAATCAGGCGCCGGGGACAGTTCTTCGTGCGCATGTTTCTCCCAAAGGCCTTGAATGCCTTCAATTAGGAGATCGCACCTCCGTGCCGCTCAAGATGGTCTAGCGAGCCACGGAGCGGTATGTAAAGGATATCTGGTAAGAAATTTGTGATTATATATGCAGTAGCCCCGAGACTTAAAATAGTTTAGACTAACTGATTTAAGGATCATTTGTTATCTGGATCTTACAAAAAGAATAACCATTGTCCCGGGGCTTGAAGAATGCAAGGCCCAACTTGAGGCCGCACTAGCGCTTCTGAGGGGATCCACAGAGACCCCTACGGTAATATATGCTTCAAAAGATAAATAAGTTAGGAAGTGTGGCGTGTGTGTAAATCGACAATAATATTGCAGATGGCGCGGACTAGATCCGGACAAGCAACAGCTCTGCGCCAGCTAAAGGCGGCGAGGCGTGCTTACGAGTGCGGCGGGAGAAAAATAACCTCCAAGATGCCAACACCCAGCTGGGTGAGGAACTAAAGGATGTTCGTGCCCGGTTATGCGACTCCGTAAGGAGAACCGGCAACCGTCGCGGCATTTTAGTAAGTGCTTGGCGAACTTTGAAAGAGTTGGCGAGGAAGGCGACTAACATAAACATGTATGTAGGTTTGCTCACGAGGTCGTCCGGAAGAGGAGATGCCTAGTTCTTGGTGATCTTCTTCCCGAACTCGTCACTACTACGAAGCGAGTTGGCGAGGTGATGAAAGCGTTGACCAGGCCTTGTGGCCATCTATCTCCTGCCGAAGGCATTGGAGAGCTGGCGAGGCGGCTTCAAGGAGCACGGCGCTTCCGACTATGGAAGATATCAGCCTGCCGTCGAGCGCCCGAGGAGGCTGAGCCATGGTGAAGGCAGCGGTACACAAGGCTGACCCAAACCACATGGCGAGTGGGACCTGTGGGACTTGATGGGAAGGAGATCCTGTAAGCAGTGTCGACCAAGTTGAATTGGCCGCAAGTATTCCCACAAGATTGTAAATTAGATAGCCTATTAGATGGCATTGAGGAGGAATACAATGAGTCGAGTTGACTATGTAATTAAATATGACATGAAAAAATGTCTTCTAGCGGATTGTAGATCGTTTGTCATAAGCGGACCTTTTAGCTTCAACCTCGGGACCCAATAGTCGAGTGTGTCCGAATACCCTCGTGGTTATATAAGAACCGGGGCATGCATGGAGACAAAGGCGTAGGGGTCATTATTGCTGTATCGGACAAGTGCCCACCTAGTTATGTTATATTACATGGATAGTAAGAAACATCTTCGGGGAGAATAGTTCCGTTAAGGGTTCCTTTCGCTGGGATGCATGCCCTAAAGTGCATGTCAAAACTGCTAAGAAAGCATAAAATCATCACGAGGGCAGATGGATAAATAGTTAAAAATCATCTTTCAATTCACCGACCGAATATTCCCTTAAGAGCGCTAGCTTTCGGCTTCACCCAGTCGAGGTACACATCCGGCTGACCGGCGTAACAATCGCAGAGGTGCTCCTTTACCACCTAGCGAACAATGGGAGCGTGAGGGGTAAGCAGGAGCGAACAACCCAGCTTGGCCAAAACTTAAGTCATATCGATGCATATAATGGTGAATAAAAGGTACATGCGGAAGTTTGACACATGTAATGGGCATGAAGCCCGTATAAATAAGCTTACATTAAAGAAGCCCCGGATATAATGAGTGCGGACAGCGCGTCAACTATGTCGAACAAAGCGGCGAGCCTCTAAAGGCTTTTAAAAAGAAAGGGAGGAAGGAGAAATAATAGATAGAAAAAAATAGAAAATGTGGACGGAGGAAGGAGGCGAACTTGGATTCGGCGCTTAGGCATAGAATCTTAGTAGATGGGCTGCGTTCCATGGGTTCGGCTCGAGTCGGTTATCCGTCGTTTGTGAGCGGTATGCTCCGCCGATCAGGACCTGGTCGATGATGAAGGACATTCCCATTTGGGCTTGAGTTTGTCCTTTTTCTTGTCCGGCGGCGTAGAACTAGTTACGCCAGCGTTGTAATCTTTGCCGTACTTCCTGCTTTGATATCTTGAGCTGCTGTTGATAAAATGTGGAGCGAGCTTTTGCCAGTCGCTCTCCTCCTCCAATGCGTCCAAACTGTCCTGCCGATCGAGCTCGGCTTCTCTTTCTTCATACATGCGCCGCATAAGGTGAGTCATGAATTATGTCGCGAGGCAAGACTGCCTCTGCGGCGTACACCTATAAAAATGGTGTGAATCCGGTAATCGATTGGCGTGGTCCGCAGCCCCAGTATGGAGTCGAGCTCCTCAACCCGGTGTGTGTTAGATTCCTTGAGGACCGCACTAGTGCGGGTTTAATGCGCTCATGATTAGACCGTTTGCTCGTTCGACTTGACCGTTGGTTTGAGGTGATAGCGAGGCGTGTCGAGCTTGATGCCCATGTTTTTGCACCATAATTTGACCTCATCGGCCGTGAAGTTGGTGCCGTTATCGGTGATAATCTGATAGCGGTGCACTACCCACGATATGAAGTCTATCACGGTCCGGATTCAGCCGTTTTAACGAGCTTGGCCTCTATCCATTTGGTGAATTTATCCACCATGACCAATAGGTATTTTTGCTTGTGGTTTCCTCCCTTATGGGGTCCAACCATGTCGAGCCCCGGACCATAAGCGGCGGGTGATGGGTATAGTTTTGAGGCGGTGGGTGGCATGTGGCTTTGATTAGCAAAAAGGCGGCAACGGCGCATCGTTAGACTAAATCCTGGCGTCTGCCGGGCGTCGGCCAATAAAATCATGTCGGAAGGTGAGGGAGTCTGGATTAGGGGTGTCGGATGGCGGACTACCATCATCAACCGAACTATCATTGGCGGACTATCATCATCGACCGGACTCCAAGACTATGAAGATACAAGATTGAAGACTTCTCCCGTGTCGGGATGGGACTTTCCTTGGCGTGGAAGGCAAGCTTGGCGATCTGGATATGTAGATCTCCTACCATTGTAACCGACTCTATGTAACCCTAGACCTCTCCGGTGCCTATATAAACCGGATGGCTCTAATCCGTGGGACTATCATGGCGACAACCCTTACAATCATACCATAGGCTAGTTTCTAGGGTTTAGCCTCCTTGATCTCGTGGTAGATCCACTCTTGTAAACATCCACAATATCAATATCAATCGAGCAGGGCGTGGGTTTACCTCCATCAAGAGGGCCCGAACACAGGTAAAACATCGTGTCCCTCGTCTCTGTTACCATCCGCCTATCTCGCTGATTCGGGACCCCCTACCCAAGATCCGCGGTTTGACACCGACATTGGTGCTTTCATTGAGAGTTCCTGCGTATGCGTCACCGATAGGCATGATGGCCTCTTCAATCAACAATGGCGCAGATCTGGGTGAGACTTTTCTCCCGGACAGATCTTACGTATTGGCGGCCGCCGCTGCGGGCAACTCACTTGGCCATCTGGAGCAGATCGAAGCTTCGCCCCTGGCGTCGAGTCAGGTTTGGAAACCTAAACTTCACGGCCCGATATCGCGAGGACTTGATCTTTGATGGATCTGAGCCACAGCCCGGCGTGCGCGTTGTCCGATGGGCATGACCTAACTGCGCGCGGACAGCACCTTGGAGGCGCTGCGAATCGCTCCGACCCATAGTGGGAGCGATCGCTCGGATCGAGGGCGGATGGTTGGACACCGCCTCGGGGCTACCTTCTCTGGCGATGGAGCGAACACTTACCTTGTCCGCATAAAGCTCATGACTCCGAGTGCGGACTCTGCGGACTCGAACCTCCTGCGCCCTGCGGTCGAATCCGATTGGGCGCCGATCGCCAAATTCACCGCTGCGGACATCTTTCAGCTTTTCGCCCTTGGCGATGTCATAAATCAGCTGAAGCATCTCGCTATCCAGGAGAGCCTGGCGAACTACGGCCGGGGCGGTTGGGAGCAGCAGACGGCGAAGAAATTCAAAGCCCACCACCACCGCCGTAGCCACCGTCTATGATTTAACCAACATACTCGACTCGACTCGAAGACATCGGCGGTATGGGCGGCGATGCGGAGACTACCAAACCAGCGCCTAGGACCTTTGAAGACCACCTCGTCATCGGCGTATACATAGTGGACACCCCAAAAGATAGGGGCGGCGAAGAAGCGGCGGGCCGATTCCTTAAAAAACAACCCAGCGCCCGGCGCTTGTAGCGCCGCTCTAAATCCGCCACGGCAGAATGGAATTCCGACCACGAGAGATAATAACACCCGAGAAAGTGCGAAGACAACTCCCTCGGCCACGATCCAGCGCGGGAGGCGAAGCAAGCCCCCGAGAGGCGGCGGGCGAAGAAGGTCGAGGATGACAATTACTTACCTCCCTCCGGAGGCGAAGCAAGCCTCGGCGGCAGCAATTCGTCGTGCACGAGGATCGCGTCAAACAAGAAGCGTTTGAGGCGCGGGCTAATAGCCACGACAAACAGCCTAAAGAAAAAGCAACAACGACTTCAAGCTGATCAAGACCCTCTTGGCAGCCGGATGGACCGAGGTCCTCGCGGCGAAAATATGAACTTCGAGCGCCCCTCAAAGTTACCCAAAGCATAAGTTGCTCCCGATTAGAGAGGAAGGTACAAACCTGCATCACCGGTACTGTCTGGCAGATCGACCACCTACGTGGCGCGGCAGAGGCGTGAAAGCCCTCCACCAAAACCGTACCCGGCATCGCTCAAAAGCGCATGAAGCCCGGGGAATGCTGCGGACTTGCGAGATATCTTTGGAGGACAAGGCAAGACAATCCAGATCCATCTATGGATCACGTGGGCGCCCAAGACCCACAGCCCGAATACCGTCGCGCCGGATACAACTTCTCGGCGGGCGAACACAGCGGAACAACGCTCTCTCGAGCTACGTCGCGATATTGCTCAATCTGAGCGCGCACACCCACTATGCTTCAGCGCGAGTAATGGATCATCAAATCCGGAAGGTTTAAACCCATTAATATCGAATCTCGATGGCACAGCAGAACCCGCGGTTTGGATTGAGGATTATCTCCTCCATATACACATGGCCCGGCGGCAATCTTCACGCCATCAAATATCTCCCGCTCAAGCTTAAAGGACCAGCTCGGCATTGGCTTAACAGCCTGCCCGCGAGTCAATTGGATCTTTGGGAAGACTTGGAAGCCGCATTCCTCGACAACTTCGAGAACGCGTATATGCGACCACGGACCGAGATGACCTAAGCCACATAATCCGGCAGCAGGGCGAATCGGCGGACAATTACTGGACCGCGGTTCTTAACAAAGAAAAATCAAATCGTCATTTGTCCGGATCTGAGGCCCTTGCTGCCTTCAAACATAACATCATGACGAGTGGCAGGCCCGGCACCTAGGGCGGGAGAAGCGAAATCCATGGCAGCCCTCACATCACTCATGACCGGCCGGTGCGGAGAGGATAGCTAGCTGGCTTCGCAGCAACAACCTCGGCAAAAGCGCGGCAGTCCGGATACCAAGGACCGCAATGGCGAGTTCGCGTCGAAACAAAACAAGCGCGCGCGTGCGGCGGCAGCAATGAGATCACGGCGGTCAAGCGCGGATTCGAGGCTCAAGCCAGTCGACCGAAGAAGCCATTCAAAAGAACCACTCCGGGCCCGTCCAATTTGGACGAATACTCGACCGCTCTGTCAAATACATGGAACCCCGAAAAGCCAGCTAACCACACCAGCGAGATTGTTGGGTATTCAAGCGAGCGAGCAAATTAATTGCGAAAACATTGACAAGGGCTACAGCGATGGCGAGGAAGAGACCCGGCCGCCCGAACAATAGAGGACAAAGGATCCCCCTCAAGTTGGACGGTAAACATGATATCATAAGCATATTCCCAAGAGGGCGAGCGTGCACTAAAGGGGCGTATCTGCGATGGAGCGATCGCCCAAATTCAACCCATGGTCCTCTTGTCCGATCACTTTCGATCGATGAGACCATCCGACCGTATCCGCCATGGCGGATTCGCGCGATGGTTTTAGACCCAATCGTCAATGGATTTCACCTCACGAGAGTCGATGAGCGGCGTGCTTGAACCTGCTTTATCGGGATACGGTCGCCAAGATGAGCATAGACCCTTCAAGATTAAACCTACAAAGACAACCTTCAAAGCGTCATACCAGGTGTCGAGGCCAATTATGCGAGCTCGATTACCTTTGAAGTGGTCTTGGATCCCGGATAATTTCGAGCGAGAGTTAATCTTCGACATAGTCCCGTTCATGGCGGCTATCACGCTCTGCTCAGACGAACAGCGTTTGCAAAATTCAATGCGGTACCGCGTATGCATACCTTAAGCTCAAGATGCGAGGCCCTCGTGGAGTCATCACGGTTAATGGAAACACGGAACACTCCCTCCGAGCGGAGGAACATACTGGCGGCTCCATGGCGAAGTCTGAGCAGCCTTTTAAAGGCAATTCTCGAATCCGGCCGTTAAGCGACGGAACCCGACCAAAGCAGCGCCGAACAACATCAACCAAGACCACAGCGCGTTCCAGAACGCAGCGTAAGCAATGCGGCTAACCCAGCCCTCGCAAAATTGTAAGTCAAACTCTCGCGTACATAATTCATACTGGAATACCATGGGCATAGGGAAGGGCACAACCACAACAGGCCAGTGCGGTTCGACCACACGGGGGCTCCCAAGTGTGTCGCCCTTTTTTCTCTCTTTTTATACAGAACTCAGTCCGTGGCGAACTGCCGAACTCATGATGCAACAGCGAGGGGAAGGACAAAGGCGCGGCGAACACTCGGTGGTCTCCATCACGAGCATTAAATTTGTTAAATACAACATTCGCATGACCTACCCACGGAGAGGCGCCTTTAATTCGTCCAATCCCTTGCTTTCCGTACTATTTGTATCATTCGCACTCATAGCATATCTTCTCGAATAAAATGCAGCACTTTTGCCCATAATTGCATTACCTTTTATATTTATATGTTCATTTACGACATGTTGCACCCGTACATTTTGGTATGGCCAAATACACGAGGGCTTATGTTCTCCGCATTATGGTGTGATAAAGTCGAACACTTTCACAAGTCGGCACCCGAACTTATAGCATTATATGAATCGGCTCCAAATCATGTCTTGGGTCAATAGTTGGGTTTGCCCGGCTCCCATGTTTGGCACCTTACGTTCCGTTCTATCGGCTAAGGTAGCCTTGGGAGAACCACTGCGATTGCGCCCGGTTGAGCAGGTTAACGCCTCGATGGAAAGCTAAAACGGCTGTCATGATAAGGCGAGACTGGTGGCTGTTAGAAGGTCCTTCGGGTCCTTAAAGACCTCGCCGCTTGACGAAGTTCGGATTATGTCCGATGAAAGCGGATAAGCGCCCCAATTGATCCTCAAATACTGGGGCTTCGCCGAAATTTAAAATTATAGAATTCTATGGCTAAGTGAGAGTGTTCAAGCACTATAAGTCCGGTTGCCTTGTTCGTTGTGTTGAGCGCCTCCCTAGATGGACCCAAAAATGGGAACAATAGTGCTTAAGTTTATCCCGAACACCCCAGCACTCGTGACATGGGGGTTGAAGCTGACGACTTGCCATCTCTCAGATTTAATAAACGGCCGCACAGAAGGTAATATGTTAAATTAACAAGCGTTGCTTAGCGCAATAGAACAAAGTTTCAGCGCACAGGATAACACATTGCGAATTTACTCAATAATTACATCCCTGGGGCACTCATCCGCAATCTTGCGGGCACCCTTCAAGACAGTCTTATAATACATTTCAGGCGTACGATGTTCCTTGCCCGGCGGTGGTGCGTCGATGATTAGCTTCTCCACATCCAGCTTGCCCTAATGCACCTTTGCGGGCAGGGCCCGATGAGCACCTTCAATACGGAGGGGGGCTTGATAACCTCCACCCGAGGCACATCCACCAGCCGTCGCCGCAGGCGAAGTATCTCCGGGCATGGCCTCTCCGGGCCATAGCCGGACTATGAGCCCTTCATGGCCTCTTTCGGCCACCTTGTGGCTTCGACCAGCTGCTGACTTGGTCGCTAGAAGACACCGGATGGCGGCCTCGGCATCTTGAGACGAAGACCTTCTCCGTTGAGCTCCCTCCTCGGCTCGGTAGAATCTGCGGCTGACATCGGACACGCTGCGAGGCAGATCCATAAGCATACAGAGAGCTCGAATTCGGGTAAGTAACACGTAATTTACATTCACATGCTTGCTTTGCATGAAAAATGCCTTACCGCCGCTATCTTCCTCATCAACTCAATCTCTGAAGGGACTTATGGGCATCGGCCTTGGCAGTTTGGCACTTTCGAGAGCTGAGGCAAGCTCGGACTCTCGTGTCTTTGAGTCACGCTCAAACTCTCATGCTTTTCCATGAGAGCACGGAGCTCTTGCTGAACCACCGCCACCGCGCCTCTTGCTTTTCTCGCTCTGCCCGTTCGTGGCGCATCACGCTCGGACGCGGACACGGCCTCCTTCAAAGTCGCCACCTCGTTCGTGGCCCTGCAGTACCACGTTATCCTTGTTATTTTTGTTGCAACCTAAATCCTTTTACATGAGGTACAAGTTCAAAGTGGTGTTACCCACCTTATTTGTCTGGAGCTGCTTCTGGCGGGCGAGCTCTTGCTCGGACCGCTCAAACTCTGCTTCAAAGCACCGACCTCCATGATCGGTCACGGAAGAAGTCGGCAGCGCAACCTGCAACCCATATTGACATAATTTTTAGCAACCCTGCGTATATCTTCTTTTTCAGATCCTCGGTCCGGCTTTTCTTTCCGAACACGAACCGAGCATCGGGGCTACTGTCTATGCGGTATTATATTGCATATTTTAACTTCTTACCTCAAAGCACGATAGAAGGCTCTGCGGGCCGGTCAGCCCGCCCTTGGCGAGCTACACCTTGAATCACCACACTCATAACGGTGCGGTGTTCTTCCTCGATGGAAGCGCTCTGCGAGCCTCAACAAAGTGCCGGCGCCTCGGTTGGGCCAGGCCGCCCGGCGTCACGGTCTTGCCCTTCATTGAAGGGCCGCCGGCGGACTCCGGAACCACTGCGGGTTACATTGTGGAGTCGGGGCAAAATCGTGAGGGCGCCTTGTAGCGCCTCGGGCCTCCCGATGGGTCCCCTCTTGGGATCCCACCTCGGCGTCCTCGGTGTCGCGAGGGTGGGCGGTCGGGATGGAGTCTCGTCCGGCGAGACCAGCGACCCTTTCGATGAAGCGGGGAGATCATCAGCGGCGGACTACGAGGCGGCATGCGGCATCGAATGACACTATGTGGCGCAGAAAAAGAAATTATAAATCATTCAGGAATCCGGATACTTACGATCTCGCGGAGGCTGGCCCTTGAAGGCCATTCTTCCCGCCAACATTGATGTTGGCGGGCTGTCGGGAATAGTCCTTCCCTCTTGGACCCTTGGCCTCCCTGTTGGGAAGCCTTCCTCTTCCTCTCTCCCTCCTGCAGGGAGAGTCCTCTCTCCTCCTCGTTTTCGGGGAGAGTCCGCCCAGTCGTCGGACACAAAGCAGGAACTCTTTCGAGCACCGTGGCCTCCTTCTTGGCCTTCTTCTCCGGCACCACGTGCGATGCGGAACCAGCAGCCTCGCTAGGCGGCGTCTCTGGATTTTACGGCATAGGGCAGGCGGATAATCTGCTCCGCCTTCCTCATCCGAGTCTGTCAAAGGAAGGAAATTAAAA
>JAHIAM010007069.1:0-41229 GCA_021605205.1 Aegilops longissima
GTCATGCCTCTCACTGGTGCCTCAACGAGGGAAGAGGTTATGGCGCGCACCTCCCTGATCAGGTAAGCGGACATAAGCCTTGTGTTGCCTTGTTGTTGTTGTGGGTGTAGGGTCCCGTTTGGGATTGTTTATGTTTGGCCACGATGGTGGCGTTGGATATCCTGAGTTGACGCCGAGGCCACTCGACTTAGCCCAAAGGGGAGTTTGTCGGAGTGGTTGCGAGAGTGTGATGGAAATGGATCGGTTTTGTCGGAATGTTGTTGGCCCACCGAGATGGGAGTGCGAGGCCATGGGTTCCGTGGTGTGGGTAAAGTGTACTAACCTCTGCGGAGTGTGTGCTTAAATCTGCTCGATAGCAGCGCCCTTGAATGTGGGCCCAGTTCATAGTCGGACACACTATGAGCCAACTATAATAATAACTTCATATAATAACCCCGGTTCGATGATGAGAAAGAGATTGGTTGTGATCGAGAAAGGATCGAGGGAGGTATCATGGATATCGAAGCTGGTTGATCTTTATGTGATCGCGAGAGGTATCATGGATCTTGATGTTGGTAAGTTGATGCATGAGATGGTTACAAGGTAACCGCCGAGCAAGTAAGATTGGCGCATATGAGAATGTTAACTTGTTGCATGTAGTATCATCATGTTCATATGCTCATGTCATGCTAATGTTATGCTAGGCGTATCATGTTCACCTTGTGCATGCCATGTTATCACGATAGTATGATGCTCATGATTGCTTTAACTTTGCTAATGCCATCTTTGTTGTTTGTCTTGACTGCTTTTGGTTAATTGTGAGCTTGCAAGTTGATGACCATAAGTATGGGGGATCTATAAGTAGTCCTTTCGATAAGTAAGATTATCGAACCCAACAAGGAGCGAGAAGGAAATGATAAGCAGTTTTCAGCAAGGTATTCTCTGCAAGCCTTGAAATTATAGGTAACAGATAGTTTTGTGATAAGAAAATTGGTAACGAGCAACAAGTAACAAAAGTAAACAAAGTGCAGCAAAGGTGGCCCAATCCTTTTTGTAGCAAAGGACAAGCCTGGACAAACTCTTATATAGAGAAAGCGCTCAGGGACACATGGGAATTATCGTCAAGCTAGTTTTCATCACGTTCATATGATTAGGTGTTCGGTACTTTGATAATTTGATATGTGGGTGGACGGTGATTGGGTGCTTCCCTTACTTGGACAAGCATCCCACTTATGATTAACTCCTATTGCAAGCATCCACAACTACAAAAGAAGTATTAAGGTAAACCTAACCATAGCATGAAACATATGGATCCAAATCAGCCCTTAACGAAACGCATATACTAGGGTTTAAGCTTCGTCACTCTAGCAACCCATCATCTACTTATTACTTCAATGCCTTCCTCTAGGCCCAAATAATGGTGAAGTGTCATGTAGTCGATGTTCACATAACACCACTAGAGGAGACAACATACATCTCATCAAAATATCGAGCGAATACCAAATTCACATGACTACTAATAGCAAGACTTCTCCCATGTCCTCGAGGAACAAACATAACTACTCACAAAGCATATTCATGTTCATAATCAGAGGAGTATTAATATGCATAAAGGATCTGAACATATGATCTTCCACCAAATAAACCAACTAGCATCAACTTCTGGGGAGTAATTAACACTAATAGCAACCTACAGGTACCAATCCCGGACTTGGAGACAAATTGGATACAAGAGATGAACTAGGGTTTGAGAGGAGATGGTCTGGTGAAGATGTTGATGGAATTTCCCTCTCCCGATGAGAGGAGGCGTTGGTGATGATGGCGATGATTTCCCCCTCACGGAGGAAGTGTCCTGGCGAACAGCTCTGCCGGAGCCCTAGATTAGTTCCGCCAGGTTCCGCCTCGTGGCGGAGTCTCGTCAGCTTTCTTGTGATTTTTCTTGGACGAAAGACCTCATATAGCGAAGATGTACGGAGGAGTAGCAGGGGCCCATGGGGCGGCGGCGCCGGGGTGAGCGCCCCCATCCTCGTGGCAGGATGTGGGCCCCTGTTGTATTTCTTCGCTCAGTATTTTATTATTTCCAAAAATAACTTTCGTGGAGTTTCGGGACTTTTGGGTTGTGCAGAATAGGTCTATAATATTTGCTCCTTTTCGGCCAGAATTCCAGTTGCGGCATTCTCCCTCCTTATGTAAACCTTGTAAAATAAGAGAATAGGCATAAGTATTGTGACATAATGTGTAATAACAGCCCATAATGCAATAAATATTGATATGAAAGCATGATGCAAAATGGGCCGTATCACAAGTACATTCAATGTCTTGACCTAGCGTGTCATGCCGGTTTGTAGGTGCGTGCCTGGATTGCTTGCTTTTGGTGTGGCTCTCTGTTTTGCGAGCTAGGATAAGCGTTCAGCAGAGTCCTTGTGGTGGAGTCCATCATAAATCGTTCGTTGTTCAGCTGCGATTAGAGGTTCCGCTGCCTCGAGTTGTTGTGCTGCTTGCATAGAAACAGCGTAGGTTGGCATAAGCGTCAAATCGTGCGGTGTTATTCATTGTAATATCGGAGACCTTGTATTCGTATTCATGTTGTAATAGAGCTGGTTTGTTCTATGCTAAGCGTTATGCGTTATTCAAAAGACTTCACCTCGATCTACGGGCTAGAATACAGGCGTTCCCGTTTCTACGGCCAGCAGTGCCACAAGGCTTAGTATCGAGCAAATGCGGCTATAGGCGTCCTAGTCTCTTTGGAGCGTTAGAAAATGGTAGTGTAGGTGCAGGTTGTTACCCTTGCTTGCTGCATTTGATTGTTGCAAATGTTTCTGCATATAGTCTTATTCGATTACCCATATCCTGTTTAAATGCGTAGATGGCGGTCGGCTTCCATGAGTTCAATCCCTCCCGAGCTCGATGTTGTTCCTATTAGTTGGTCCACTCCTCGCCTCTCGGCTTTGCCACCCTCCTTGGCGACATGTGGCGTAGCATTTATCCCCATGGAGATCCACCCGTTATCAAGTATTCTAGTTTTCTACGGAGAAGAATTACGGAATATGTTGCTCATATCCATCATCGACCTCGATTCATGTTGGTAAGCGCACCTACAGTTTCATGGTGGTTCTGGTGCTACTCGGCGTGCCGTTCAGCTCGCCGCAATGGCAGGAATCACGGTCTTACGTCATCAAGAGAGCATGGTGCAAAGAACCGTGCACCGTCGAGTACTATCCACCATCGTCGAGAATCCTAAGCGGATCAAGTTCCCCTTTGTCAATCCTCAAGATGACCGGCTATCCTCGCCATGTCCCATTACATGGCCGGCCGAGTCTCTTCTTATTTCGAATTAGTCAGAGACACCATTGGTCGGGAGATTCCTTGGTGCTTCCCTACCTCAATCTCCGCCCGACTTCTCAACCCCTCCACCTCATCCATCAGGTTTGGTCGGCAGTCCCTCTCTACTCCTTAGCTTCTTCATCGGTTCCCAGCGTTTGCTCAAGCGTGGGGTGTCATTATTCTTGTAGTGCATGTGCATCTGCTTTGTGTCAAAACCGGCGGATCTCGGGTAGGGGTCCCGAACTGTGCGTCTAGGCGGATGGTAACAGGAGACAAGGGACACGATGTTTTACCCAGGTTGGGCCCTCTCGATGGAGGTAATACCCTACTCTGCTTGATTAATATTGATGATATGGGTAGTACAAGAGTAGATCTACCACGAGATCAAGGAGGCTAAACCCTAGAAGCTAGCCTATGGTATGATTGTTGTTCGTCCTACGGACTAAAACCCTCCGGTTTATATAGACACGGATAGGTTAGGGTTACGAGTCGGTTACAATGGTAGGAGATCTACATATCCGTATCGCCAAGCTTGCCTTCCACGCCAAGGAAAGTCCCATCCGGACACGGGACGAAGTCTTCAATCTTGTATCTTCATAGTCTTGGAGTCCGGCCGTGATGATAGTTCGGCTATCCGGACACCCCTAGTCGAGGACTCCTCGGTAGCCCTGAACCAGGCTTCAATGGCGGCGAGTCCGGCGCGCATATTGTCTTGACATTGCAAAGCGGGTTCCTCCTCGAATACTTCATAGAAGGTTTTGAACACAAGGATAGTGTCGGCTCTGCAAAACAAGTTCCACATACCACCGTAGAGAATAACTTTTGCAGATCTGCTGGCGTATTCATGGCGTGACATCACACCACGGCCAGGCCTTTATATGAATCGTTTTTTTTGTTCCACCTAAGCGCGTTTAGCGGCGGTTTCCTTAGCACGTCTTATCAAAGCATAGATCGTGCCCCCTTATTCAGGATTCTCATCAATACGGACGTGGGTAACCCAACCGTGCCCGTTAGCGCGCCTCCTCTATCAAAGCGAGTCCTAATCGACCACGGGGTGGGCTCTTGGTATTCAACCTCTTTATAATGAGACCAAGGCCCTCTTCTTTTACACCCTCCATCGAGTTAGCCTCGCTTGAGTTCTAACACCCAAAGCTTGATTTAGGCGCCGGACCTTGACGATGTCGGCTCCGACCAACACGGCCGATGGATGTCTTCCTCCGTCACGAAGAAGATGTGCTAAAGCTGCGAGCGCGCGGTATCTAACGGCGAGATCTCGCATAGGCTGCCTGCTCGGGCAGGTCATTCCCACTCCGAGCCGGCGAGCGTGGTGTTCGTGTCTCACTTCCTTGAGGTTTAGGCTTCCAGCGGATCCCTTTGTGCGAGGGCTCATGTTTTATTATGGGCTGGATTTCCATGACTTGAATCCGAGTCCATCCTCCATATCTCGTCATTCATTGTCGTATGTGAGGCCTTCCTCCATATTACCCCCACTTTGGATTGTGGCTCAAGACCTTCAAGGTGGAGCCAAAGATGATCGAGGGCAACAAGCGAGTCTTGGAGGGCGGTCATAAGCAAATGTCTTGATGCTCCGTGGCCGAGGCTCTTTTCAAGAGGAGCTTGGTTTGTGGCAGGGGTGGTTTTATATCACCGCTCCCGGGGCACCAAATGGGTGGCGCTCCCGCCTTCGCTCAGGTCCACCACAGCGGTGGCGTCATGGGTCAACAAGGGGCTCGGTGAGGGGCCGTCCAGGGCGTTCCTTTGCTGCGGGCCGTATTCGAGACCTCCAAGAAAGAGATCAATCTGGTTGCGATGGCGCGAGTTATGTTGATCCGGCGCCTTCGCCTGCAAGCGTCGCCCCCTCCTTTGTGGGAATTTAATCCGGAGGGACCACGAGCTCTCAAAATTTTATGGGCACGGCGCCCGTGGAGATGTATAAACTGTTCTTGGATCACAAGAGAAGTGTCGGACTGGCCGAGGGCTTGAGGACTAAGCTGCAATCGCCCGGATACTCAAGTAAGTAGTCCTGTAACGGACAAGCTGTTCATTCATTATATATATATATGCCCTTTAAAGGCCGTTTCTTGAGCAGGAGTGGATAGCCAAGGCAAAGTTAATAAGGTGTCGGCTCCCCTCCGGAGACCACGCGGATCCCATCTTGACCAAGATGTTGAAGGTCGCGCCTTTTGAAGAAAGCGAAGGGGGGGGGGGGCAAGCTGCTCTCTGAAGGAGGCTATCAAGGAAGGAGGATTAAAGTCCCATCTTCGAGGGAGAAGAGAGGACGCTTGGAAGATCCGGAGGTCAAGGCCTCAAGAGGAAAGGAATCTTCGTCGGAGAGTCCGGCTGGGAAGTAACCCAGCCGCACTATTTCCCCAAGGGATCAGCCCTCAATGAGCCGTAAGTAAAAAGAAGGGTCTTGTAAATAAGGAACATCCTGTATTTATTTATGAAGATAACGAAATTGTACCTTGTAGTTCGGACCTCAGCCCTTCTCGTGAGCTCGTCTTGAGGATCTTCTTCGGAGATGATGGAGGCAACGCCTCCACCTGTCGCACCCTCATGCGAGGCGGGCGACCACGAGGTGTCGTCGCGGAGGTTCCCCAAGTCGGCGGGGCGGAAGGTCGGCGCCAAGTGGTGTCTTGGTCGGAGGGCTGAAGGATCTGCTCGAGGCGGCGGCTATCTCGAGAAGATCACCGTGCTCTAATGGAGTGCGGTGATTGAAAAATTGCATCCATGGAGGCGGATTGCATGAAGCCGTCGAAGCTTCTTGGCGGGGTTTGAATGCATAAAAATGATGTACCTTCAGCAGTTATGCATATAGAATCGCCTGTATAGATAGTAGCCCCTGAGACTCGGTATGTTGTCAAAATTGACAGCGTGCGAGGATCAAATCTCGATTATAACATATCGCCGCTCCTAAACAGGTGGCGGGCGTCCGGTGGCCAGCGGACTGATGAATATGCCGAACTAAAGCGGCAACAGCGAGGCGGATCACGGACATCGCGCTGGTCAATAAGCGGTTTGATGAGTCACAAGGTATCGACTTCTCTGCGGACACCTGGTAAGGAGCTTGGCGCCCATGTCTTACTATTTGTATGCTTAATGCAGATGGTGCGCTGCTGTGGAGGAGCTTGGGCGGAACTTCGCCCGGCGAAAAAGCAAGCAGAAATAATGTCGGCGCTTTAAAGGCGGCGAAGAGCTAAAAGCGAGCAGGCTGCTCCTTTGCCGAAGCAAAGAGGAAATGGCGATATGGCAGAAAGTTGAAGAATACTACCGATCGCTGCGAGGTTCTTGAAAAAAGCGTCAAAGCGAACAAGAGGCCTGAAAAAGGCCGCCGCCGAATCAAGGATGCCCGTTCGGCTTTGAGAGCTGCCAAGGAGGAGCTGAGTCGGGCGGGGCAATTGCGGCTGGAAAACCGTTTACTGCTGCGGAGAAATATCTGGATCAAAGTATGCTCAATTGGACAAGTTGTGGAGTTAGGAGGATGCTTATCTGGACTTAGCGGCGCGCTGCGGACGCGATTGAGCACCGGGGCGGAAGGGGCACGAAAGGAAGAGCTATATTGGTCGCAATTCCATAGTCGGGCGTCCTCTTCCGTTGACCGATCGGTTGGCGAATGGGCGAGCTGAATCGATTATCCGGACTTGCCATGAAGCATGTCATGACTCATTTGTGGCGGGCGGACCCAGCCGAAGAGTTATTTTGGTTTAGTGCAGCGGTTCCTTGAGTGCGGTACAGCGTGTCGGCGCAATGAAGCGGTCGGCGTGTATTGAGGGAAGCGGATGGCTCGGCCCGTGTCAAGACATCTTGGGCAGAGATGAAGGCCACCGACGTTGCATCCCAAGATTGGACGAAGCGAGTACTGCGAGCACTACTTTGAAGAAGTCTGCGAGGCGCTCGTTTAATAGAGCGCGATGCTCGAAGGATATTATGTTTAAATGACATGTATGATTTGTGAAAACAATGTTTCAATATAATATAAGAGCTTTTTATACTTGTGCGTTCAAGTAGTAAACTACTCCTGTCTGGCCGTTTATGTATATGTATATATAACTTTGAAAGATGGCAGTCCTTGGCTTCATTACGCACATAGTGCGGGGTGTTTACAAAAAAAGCGCTTTTCACATAATCCAACGTCTTGGTCTGTTAAGGAGGTGGTAGCGTAGCAAACTAGGCAACGGACTATAATGCTTTATCACTTTCACTTAGCCATAGGAGTTCGAGGTGGGGCTACTATATAGCCCACAGGGCACCGCACTCTCCCGAATTCGAGTGCGTATGTGCTGACGAAAACCGGTCCTTCGTTAATCGGAGAATTCTAAACATTCGATGAGTCATCAGTGGTTGACCAGTCTCTCGCTATATCATGACGGTCAGTTTTGGCTTTCTCTCTTGAGGTGCTCGCCCGGCGAACGAGGCACAATCGCGATAGTTCTCACTGGTGCGCGTTAGCGATAAAGCGGGCGTAAGGCAGCAAAACACAGGGCAGGCAAACCCAACATTTGACCAAAGACATGATTGGAGCTGATGCATATAAGGCCTAACTTCGAGGCGCGAATACTCCCTAAGGTATTCGGTCTTTATAAAAGCAGGCAGAATAATGCCCTAAGCCCACAGTGTCAGTGCAGCGCAAAAATTCTTCAGTGCGGCCAATGCCAAAGCGCCAGCCTCCTCCTCGGTTATAGTAAGAAACCGGGGATGTATATCAACAAGAGACAGTAAAAAAGGTTTACGCGGGGTCTTAATCTGAAAAGAATCCTTACAGCGGGTCCCTCTTGCGCGTCTGCTTTGTGTCTCCGTTGTGCGTATCACGGGCGGGTGTATACGTTGTTCATCTGTAAAGAGAGAACTTAGTTTAAAAGAAAAGGATCGTGAAAGATGTACTTTATATTAAATAAGCAGATGCGATTGAAGAAGTGAATAAAATTGAGCTTTATTGTCTCTTGTGATACATGCATGCAGCCCCTTGTATGGGGTATGCGCTAGTAAGCGCGGACTCGTCTAGCCGTGTCGGGGTTTGAATGACCAATTCAGGTTCTTTGACTAAGCGGGCGGATAGGTGTGGGGCTGTCAAGGCAGTCTCACGTTCTTCCGTGCTCGAGTAACATAATACTTCCTTTTAATGAGATGATGCGCGTGGACGGGCATTTTAAGTGTTAGAGATGCATAATGCGGTATTGCGTTAAAGCGGAAAGCTTGGCGTCCCAATAGTGCTTGATGGCTACTTTTAAGCAGGCGACATGGAAGATTAACTTTTCGCGGCGGAAGTTGTCGGATGAACGAACACAACTTCTAGCAGTATGGAGCCCGTACAATGGGCATATGGGCTGGCATTACTCCTTTAAAGGAGGTGTTGCTATGGCGAATTTTGGTTGGGTCTATCCCCATCCTGCGGATTGTGTCTGATATATCAGGTTTATGTCACTGCCGCCATCCATGAGGACTTGTGTAAATTGGAATCCGTCGATTATAGGATCAATATCAAGGCAGTCCATCCTGCGTTCGGATACTTTCGGAATAGTCACGATGGTGAAGGTGATTGGTTTTGACAACCGTGTGTGCGGTAGCGCATTTTAGTGGGCGCGCTCTGTTTTCCTTTGATCACGTGAAGTGAGTTTACTGTTTTAACCTCTTGTGGGAAATTCTTTTGTTTTCGGGGCTCTGCTTGTGGTGCTCGTCATCATCTTCACTTGGTGTGTCGAGCCCCTTGTGTTCGGCGTTGAGTCTGCGGACTGTTTGAAGACCAACAATCTCTGTGGGTATGGTTTGCGGGCCTCCGGAATCTTGTGGATTTGACATATCTTGTCCAAGATTTTGTTTAAGTTGGATAGCTCATCGCTATTGTCCTTAAGGGCAGTTTTTATTGTTCTGCCGTGAGCTTTTGAATCCGGCGTTGATTGCGCGCTCTTTGGACCGTTCCTTTTAATCCGGCGCTGGTCCTTGTTGCGCCGTGGTTTCCCATTCCATCCGACTTGGATGTACTTGGGTCGCTGGTGCTGCATCTTGCTAGCCAGCTATCCTCTCCAGCATAAGCGGGTCATGAGGCTTATTAATCGGCCATTGTTCTTGGCTTTTCTTGGCGAGGTGTCTGGCGAGCCATTCGTCTCGGACGTTGTGTTTGAAAGCTGCTAAGGCTTGGCGTCCGGACGATCGACTATTTGGTTCTTTTAGTAAGGAACCTGTTCCGAATTTCGGGCTGACTCTCGGGCTGTTGAGTTATGTGACTTAGATAAATGCGCATCGGAGGCGGACATAGGTCCCCTGAAAATTTGCGAAAAGCGCATCCTCGAGCTCTTCCCAGCTTCAATGGTATTTTCGGGGAGGCTTTTAAGCCAATGCCGAGCTGGCCCTTTGAGTTTGAGGGTAAGTATTTTATGGCGTGGAGATCATCTCCTCTAGCCATGTGTATGTGGAGGATGTAATCCTCAATCCAGACTCGAGTGCATTGTTCCGTCGTATGCCTCTATGTTTACGGGTTTGAATCCGCTGGAAATTCATGATCCGGCACCTCATCGGTGAAACATAGGGGATGTCTGGCGCCCTATATTGGGTGTGCCGTGATGTTGGATATTTGGCGTGTTGCATTGCTTTGAAGAGCTTGCTTTCTTGGCCCATAGATGGACCTAACTGGGCCATCCTTTTGATGTGAATCCTTATGCGGATCGCATATTGGCTTGTGTCTTGGCGCCATTTGCGCTCTCTTTTTGCCGTGGGGTCGTCCATCCGACCGGGTGGCCTTCTTACTTTTTGATTGTGGGGGCTCTAAGGCCTCCTCGTCAAATCAGGCGATAGCTTTCTTTTGGGTAGCTCTTTGTTCGTGTTGTCGCCGTATTTGTCTGTGGTGTTGAATACTTTGCTCCATCGATCTGAGTGCATCTTCCGCTGTTTTGAGCTTCATACTTCGCTTTTTCAGGCTCTGTGCGATGGCGGCGAGCCTTTTTGGAGGTTATTTTGCTCCAACAATTTGTCCGTGAGATCGTCCGGACTGTTGTCTTCGCCGGGGACGGGTTGTTTATCAAGTTGTCTTGTTGGACGATTGCTCGATAGCATGTTAATAAATCCACGGTTAGCCCTGCTCTATGGCTGGGTCTCTGTTGGCGGGACTTGGTTCGGCGTTTACGTTGCCGTTTGACTGCTTTTGGCGCTGGTTCATGGTTGTCTCCTACATCGTCGTCCATACCGTCGATGTCTTGGTCGAAATCGAGCACGTCGTGTAAGCTTTCGACGATGGCTCTGAAGTGGGTGGTGGGTGGGCGTTGAATTTCTTCGTCGTCGCATCCCAACCTTCTGACCGTAGTCCGGCCAGGGCTCTCCGGATAAAGAGAGACTTTAGTGAATTCAGGATGTCGCCAAAGGCGAGTCTTTGAAAGATGTCATGACGAGTGAACTCCATGACCGGCGTAATCGGATTCGATTGGCGGTAGCGGAGGTTTGGAGTCGGAGAGAGTCCGGCACCCAGGTCGAGTCTTCGCAAAGGACAGGGATGGAGTTGGCTCAATCGCCGTAGAGATTGTAGCCCCGGCGGTGTCAACCACTCGTCCTCGATCGGGGAATCCGGCTCCGGATTAAGGGTCGGGCGGATCTTTGGTGCGGCCTCGAGCCTTTGTTGGCTGCGAGCTAGATCATGCCCATCGAGGCAGTCGGCACGCTTGGCTGCGGCTCGAATCCGTCGAAGATCAAGTCTCCGCGGATATCGGCCGTATAGTTCAAACTTCCAAATCTGACACGATGGCGGGCGTAGCTTCGATCTGCTCCGGATGGCCAGCGAATTGGCCCGTAGTGCAAAGCCGCCCGAATCGAAGATCTGTCGGGAGAAAAGTCTCACCTGGACGCGTCGTTGTTGATGATCGAAGGAGCCATCAGGCCTATCGGTGGCGACACGGAGGAACTCTCAATGAAAGCACCAATGTCGGTGTCAAAACCGGCGGATCTCGGGTAGGGGTCCCGAGCGTGCGTCTAGGCGGATGGTAACAGGAGACAAGGGACACGATGTTTTACCCAGTTGGGCCCTCTCGATGGAGGTAATACCCTACTCCTGCTTGATTAATATTGATGATATGGGTAGTACAAGAGTAGATCTACCACGAGATCAAGGAGGCTAAACCCTAGAAGCTAGCCTATGGTATGATTGTTGTTAGTCCTCACGGACTAAAACCCTCCGGTTTATATAGACACGGATAGGTTAGGGTTACAGTCGGTTACAATGGTAGGAGATCTACATATCCGTATCGCCAAGCTTGCCTTCCACGCCAAGGAAAGTCCCATCCGGACACGGGGCGAAGTCTTCAATCTTGTATCTTCATAGTCTTGGAGTCCGGCCGTGATGATAGTTGACTATCCGGACACCCCTAGTCGAGGACTCCCTCAGGTCTAACATTCTTGTCATACAAGTAATCAGCATCGAATGTCAAGATATGTATATATATATATATGTGTGTGTGTGTGTGTGTGTGTGTGTGTGTGTGTGTGTGTGTCATCCCATTACATGAAAGCGGCACAATATTTCTCGAGAGCGTACAAGGCAATATTAGTAAAGATCTTGCACAAGCTTCGGCATAAGTACCGAATCTTCCCGGCAAGTATTCAAGGGGAAGCTTATGAGTCTGATGCAACCTTCCTCAGCAAGATATCTGCTGAAAGCTTTGAGCACAAACCATCCGGTCTTCCTTAGCACGATATCCCGATGGCTTCAGCATAAGCTGCCCAGTCTTCTTTAATGCAGCCGGCGGTACAAGAAAATAAACATTGAGTTGTCGACATATGTGGTGTTTCCAAGTGGCAGATCTACAAGCGGTTGGGTCGAAAACAAGAATCGGTCGAACAAAGGTATGCCTCGAGAATCAGATATTTGTTCATACAATGAGTATGCTGCCAAGTTCAAGTAAGTCCTTCAAACAAGGAAGAATTCACGATGCGCATCCGACAACCTCCTTTGGATATGCAAGTGGCGAGAAAACCCGATGGGTGATGCAGAATTGATAAGTCTTGAAGAAATACAACATTGAGAGCGCCATCTCGGTAATTATCGAGATCAGCCCGCACATCCGACAAGGTGATGTTATTAATCCTATCACTTTGTCAAGCATAGTCAACAACGATAATGAGATCCGTACAAACACATGTGAGCGGATAAATATACCAAGACTAGAGACATGAATAAGACGAGGGTATGATTACAAGGTATTGCCCATGACAATACTCGAGGTCACAAAAATAATCAAGGATATATAAGGCTCAACTCTTTCATTTAAAAGATCCAAATAAAGAAAATAATAATAAAGGAGCAAGGCCAACAATACGGTATGCGAGGTATTGTGTGAACAATTGCAGTGTGAATGCACAAAGCAGTCTTATTTCATATCAAACACCATAAAGATAGGCCTAAAGGTCTACTCTAGTGTAGTAAGGACACTGTATCAATGCAACTAGCTCAGTCCACAATATGCTCGAGAACTATCGACGTTGAATACCCGAATCTGTCAGAAGTCCGACCCAAGGACAGCTCAACATATTGACCTCATTAACCATGCTAAAGCATCATACGACCTACTATCCACATGATAATACCGGCAAAATGAAGGATGAGGTATTAAATCACAAAGCATGTGCTCTCACATATGGGAATAGATTAAAGAATAGCCTTCCGTGGCGGGATTCTTTCCGAGATCGCCATGATCAAGTCACCAAATGTTATCATCGAGGAGATGGTTCATTTTTATCAATCACATCAGCGGCAGTCAAACCTCTAGTCATGATAAGTCGAAACTCACGCAAGATGTAGAATCCATTAGAAGAACAGGTATGATTCACATCACAGTTTGAACCCAGCGGTATATATATATATATATATATATATATATATATATATATATATATATATATATATATATATATATACCTGGATAGAAGAGGTTCTTTGTTCCACGGGAAGATGTGTTCCCACTCCGTTGAATATTCTTGGTACTCGATACTGGAATAACATCTCCAGCAAGGGTCAATATCGAGAAGGACACTTATGTCAGTAAAGATAATCTTCGGACCCAGCTAAATATGAGATATGAAGGAGAAAATTTGGTCGGTATGAACAGGAACATATGAGGTAAGTCATGTGAGAATGTCGAATCTGGTGAAGCAAACCACCGGATCAAGGCAGCCGTCGAGATCAAATTCGGTGGGAACATTATATGAGAGTAAATAGGAGAAACCGAGTTGGAAGCAGTTTCTTCAAGTCAGAATATTTATTTATCCTGAGCAACCAAATCTCGAGGCGGGATTTCTTTAAGCGGGAAGGTTTGTAACACCTTGGATTTTGCTCTTTTCTTTTTACGATGATTTTCTTGGATTTCTTGATTTCATTTCTTTTTCCGTGGCTATGTGGTTCTAAAACTTGGGAATATCATGTCTTCCTAGGTTTTATAGTGGCTTATTATCCTCATCATCATCCCAAGATCATGTCATTTTCATCCTTGACCTAATCCAATAATCTTTTCTAGGAATATTCCTTTTAGTTAAAGGAATAACCCTTTAAACCTAGGTTGTGAAGTGATCGTCTCAACGTATCTATAATTTTATTGTTCCATCTGTTATATTATCATTCTTGATGTTTTATAATTATTTTATAGTCATTTTATATCATTTTTGGGACTAACCTATTGACATAGTGCCAAGTGCCGATTTGGTTTTTTGCATGTTTTTTACATCGCCGGAAATCAATATCAAGCGAGTCCAAATCTTTGTGAAACTTTTGTGGATTTTTATGGACGAGAAGACTCCCGATGGGCAGGCAGCACTTGGGGGCTGCCACGAGAGGACAACCAACCAGAGGCGCTGCACAGGCCCAGGCGTGCCAGGTGGGTTGGGACCACCTCGATGGCCTCCGCACCCCTCTTAGCCCTATAAATTCCTAAATATTCCAAAACCCTTGAGGTAACCTAGATCGGAAGTTCCCACGCCTCAAGGCTCTGTAGCCACAAAAACCAATCAAGACCCTTTACGGAACCCTGCGGAAGGGAATCATCTCGGTGGCCATCTTCATCATCCGCAGCCACCATGATGAGGAGGGTAGTCCACCCTCGGGGCTGAGGTTTATACAGTAGCTATGTGTTTAAACTCTCTCTATCTCTCTCTCTCTCTGTGACACATAAAAGAGTAACATCATATGGATCTCCAAGAGACCATTGTATTGAGAATTCGGAGAGAGAAAGCCATCTAGCTACTAACTACGGACCCGAAGGTCTACAAGAACTACTCACGCATCATCGGAGGCACCAATGGAAGTGGTGAACCCCTCAGTGATGGTGTCTAGGTGGATCTAGTGGTTACGGACTCTGCGGAGGCTGGATGAATATTTAAATCGGCCTTCTAGGGTTGGGATATTTATAGAGCAAGAGGCGGTGCAGGGGCACCAGGTGGAGCACAACCCACCGAGGCGCCTGAGCCTCTGGCATACTGTTGGGTTGTGCCCCTCGGGCACCCCCAGGTGGTGGGGCCCATTGCCTTAATCGTCTCCAACATATCTATAATTTTTATTGTTCCATGCTATTATATTATATGATTTGGATGTTTATGGGATTTATTATGCACTTTTATATTATTTTTGGGACTAACCTATTGACCCGAGCCCGTGCAGATTCTGTTTTTCCCTTGTTTGATGTTTCAAAGAAAAGGAATATCAAGCGAATTGAAGCAGAATGAAATCTTCTAGAAGTTATTTTTGGAAGGAAGCAACCGGGAGACTTGGAGTCCACGTCAAAGCAAGCGAGGAGGCACGAGACAGGCGCGCCCACCCCCACAGGCGCACCCTCCACCCTCGTGGGGCCCTCATGGCTCCCTAACATACTTCTTTCACCTATATATATATCCATATACCCTAAAGCGATCGGGGAGCAGAATAGATTGGGAGTTCCGCGCCCGCAAGCCTCTGTAGCCACCAAAACCAATGGGACCTGTTAGCACCCACCCGGGAGGAACCCTCACCGTGGCCATCTTCGTCATCCAGCGCTCTCCATGATGAGGAGGATTAGTTCACCCTCGGGGCTGAGGGTATGTACCAGTAGCTATGTGTTTGATCTCTCTCTCTAGTGTTCTTGATTTGTACGATCTTGATGTATCATGAGCTTTGCTATTATAGTTGGATCTTATGTTGCTTCTCCCCTCTACTCTCTTGTAATGGATTGAATTTTCCCTTTGAAGTTATCTTATCGGATTGAGTCTTTAATGATTTGAGAACACTTGATGTATGTCTTGCGTGCGTGTCTGTGGTGACAATGGGATATCCGTGATTCACTTGATGTATGTTTTGGTGATCAACTTGCGGGTTCGCCCATGAACCTATGCATAGGGGTTGGCTGCGTTTTCGTCTTGATTCTCCGGTAGAAACTTTGGGCACTCTTTGAGGTTCTATGTGTTGGTTGAATAGATGAATCTGAGTTGTCGATGCATATTGTATAATCATACCCACGGATACTTGAGGTGACATTGGGGTATCTAGGTGACATTAGGGTTTTGGTTGATTTGTGTCTTAAGGTGTTATTCTAGTATGAACTCTATAATAGATCGATCCGAAAGAATAACTTTGAGGTGGTTTCGTACCCGACCATAATCTCTTTGTTTGTTCTCCGCTATTAGTGACTTTGGAGTGACTCTTTGTTGCATGTTGAGGGATAGTTATATGATCCAATTATGTTATTATTGTTGAGAGAACTTGCACTAGTGAAAGTATGAACCCTATGCCTTGTTTCAACGCATTCCAATACCGTTTGTGCTCACTTTTATCATTAGTTACCTTGCTGTTTTTATATATTCAGATTACAAAAACCTAGATCTACCATCCATATTGCACTTGTATCACCATCTCTTCGCCGAACTAGTGCACCTATACAATTTACCATTGTATTGGGTGTGTTGGGGACACAAGAGACTCTTTGTTATTTGGTTGCAGGGTTGTTTGAGAGAGACCCTCTTCATCCCTCGCCTCCGCAGTTGATAAACCTTTGGTCATCCACTTGAGAAACTTGCTACTATCCTACAAACCTCTGCACTTGGAGGCCCAACAACGTCTACAAGAAGAAGGTTGCATAGTAGGCATCAAGCTCTTTTCTGGCACCGTTGCCGGGGAGGTGAGAGCTTGAAGGTATATCTTTAGATCTTGCAATCGAATCTTTTGTTTCCTGTTTTAGCACTAGTTTAGTTTATACAAGAAAACTACAAAAAATGGAATTGAGTTTGTCTCATCGCTTCACCTTTTTAATATCTTTCGTGAGTATGATGGAAAAGAAAATTGTGCCAAAGTGTTAGAAGAAGAATGCATTAAAATGTTTGGCACTAAATCTTTGAATGATGAGCATGATTGCAATGTTGTTAGTATGAGCGCCTTGAATATCCATAGTACTAATGATGATTGCACTAGTAATGATGAAAATGTCTCCTATAAACATGTCATTTTTTGTGGAGTGCATTGGGTTTGCAAGTACCTTGAGGAGTCCGGACTAGGGGTGTCGGATAGCGGACTATCGTCACGGCGGACTCCAAGACTATGAAGATACAAGATTGAAGACCGTCCCATCCGGATGGGACTTTCCTTGGCGTGGAAGGCAAGCTTGGTGATCGGATATGTAGATCTCCTACCATTGTAACCGACTCGTGTAACCCTCACCTATCCGGTGTCTATATAAACCGGAGGTTTTAGTCCGTGGGACGAACAACAATCATACCATAGGCTAGCTTCTGGGTTTAGCCTCCTTGATCTCGTGGTAGATCTACTCTTGTACTACCCATATCATCAATATTAATCAAGCGGGGGTAGGGTATTACCTCCATCGAGAGGGCCCGAACACAGGTAAAACATCGTGTCCCTTGTCTCTGTTACCATCCGCCTAGGCCTGCAGTTTGGGACTCCCTACCGAGATCCGCGGTTTTGACACCGACATTGGTGCTTTCATTGAGTTCCTCTATGTCGTCACCGATAGGCCCGATGGCTCCTTCAATCATCAACAACAGCGGTCGAGGTGAGACTTTTCTCCCGGACAGATCTTCGTGTTGGCGGCTTTACTGCGGGCCAATTAAGCAGCCATTTGGAAGCCGAATCAGCTTCGCCCAGGCCATCGGTCAGATTTGGAAGTTTGAACTATCGGCCGATATCCGTGGAGACTTGATCTTGACCGGTTGAGCGCGCAATAGCGTGCCGCCTTGTCTCGATGGGCATGATCTAGCTCTGCAGCGAGCGAGTGCCCTAGAGGCCACACCGACATCCGCTCCGACCCTTAATCCGGGCGGATTCCCCGATCGAGGGCGAGTGGTTGGACACGCCTCGGGGCTACAATCTCTGGCGATTGGCGAACTCCATCCCTGTCGCTGCGAAGACCTCGACTCCGGGGTGCGGACTCCTCTCCGGACTCCGAACCCTCCGCGCCCCTGCCAATCGAATCCGATTGGGCGCCCGTTATGGAGTTCACTGCCGTGGACATCTTTCAGCACTCACCCTTTGGCGACATTCTGAATTCGCTAAAGTCTCTCTCTTTATCCGGAGAGCCTGGCGGACTGCGGACGGGAATGTTGGGATACGGATGGCGAAATTCAGCGCCCACCACCACCCACTTTGTAGCCAGCATGCCGGTGATTTAACCGACATGCTCGACCGACTCGAAGGCGTCGGCGGTATGGGCAGCGGCGGAGGCGACCAAGACCAGCGCCTACGAGGCTGGAAGGCCACCTCGTCATATGACATATACATGGTGGACATCCCAAAAGATAGGAGCGGCGATGGAACAGCGGAGGATGACCCCTCCAAGAAATAGCGAAGCACCGGCGTCGTGGCGCCGCTCTAAATCCGCCACAATAAAAGCGGTGATTCGGCGCGGAGATAATAACACCGGACGGTGTTGAAGAACCCCTCCATCGGGACTCGGCGCGGGAGGAGGGTGAAGCAAGTCCGCCTGACGGTCTGCGGAAAAAGAAGGTCGAGGGCGATAATTATCGCCTCCCTCCGAAGATGAGGCAAGCCTCGGCGATGGCCAATTTGTGCGTGCACGAGGATCCCGCGAGCAGGGCGTTTCAAGCGCGGGCTTATAGCCACGGCAAGCAGCCTCAAGAAAAAGCAGCAACGACTTAGAGCTGATCAAGACCTGCTAGGTGACGGATGGTGAAGTCCTTGCAGCGAAGAGTATGAACTTCGAGCGCCCTCAAAAGCTACCCCAAGCGCGGGCCGTTGCCTCGTCGGAGGAGGAAGCACCCAAGTCACTAGCGCCGCGACATGGCGGACCGGCCACCCGTGGTCGCTGACGGAGAAGCCTCTCGGCCCTCCGCTCAAGCCACACTAGCGCCGCTCAAAAAGTACCAAGGCACGGAAAAGCGCTGGACTTGCGAGATATATTTGAGGATAAGGCAAAACATACAAGATCGATCTACGGATCGCGTGGGCGTAGCGGCGGGATGATTACCGTCGCGCGGATCAACAAAACCGGCGGGCGAACACGATGAACAAAGCTCATATGAGCTACGTCGTGATATATTATCTGAGCGCGCACACCACTATGCTTCACGGATGAAGTAATGGATCATCAAATCCCGAGGGCTTCAAACCCGTAAACATCGAATCATACGATGGTACCACAGATCCTGCGATGCGGATGAGGACTATCTCCTCCATATCCACACGGCTCGCGGTGATGATCTACATGCCATCAAATACCTCCCACTCAAGCTTAAGGACCAGCTCGGCATTGGCTCAACAGCTTGCCGGCGAGAATCAATTGGTTGTTGGGAGGGCACGGAAGCCGCATTCCTTGATAACTTCCGGGGCACATATATGCGACCACCGGGCGCCGATGACCTTAGCCACATAATTCAGCAGCAAGAAGAATCGGCGGACAATTACGGACACGGTTCCTAACAAAGAAAAATCAAATCCTTGGTTGTCCGGATCACGAGGCCCTTGCAGCCTTCAAACATAACATCGCGATGGTGGCTTGCCCGGCACCTAGGACAGGAAAAGCCAAAATCCATGGCAGCCCTCACAACACTCATGACCGCTTTTGTGCGGGAGAGGACAACTGGCTGGCTCGAAGCAACAACGGCCAAACATCACGATAGTTCGGATACCAAGGACAGCAGCGGCGGTCGGCGTCGCAACAAGAACAAAAGCGCCGCGTGCGGCCATATCTGAAGATCGGCCGTCGATGCGGATTCAAAGCTCTAAACCGGTCGCGGAAGAAGCCATTCAAAAAAAATACCGAGGCCCGTCCAACTTGGACCGAATACTCGATCGCTTGTGCCCGATACATGGCACCCCGAAAAACCAGCCAATCACACCAGAGGATTGTTGGGTGTTCAAACAAGCGAGCAAGTTAAGTGCGAACTCAATGACAAGGGCTGCATAGCGATGGCGAGGAAGAGCCCGTGCCGAACAATAGAGGACGAAGGTTTTCCTACACAAGTGCGGACGGTGAACATGATTTACGCAACCGACATACCCAAAGGGAGGCGAGCGTGCACTAAGAGGCGTATATGCGATGGGGCAGTCACCCGAAGTTCAACCCATGGTCTTCCTGCCCGATCACCTTCGATCGAAGGACCACCCACTAGCATCCGTCACGGCGGCCGCGCATTGGTTCTTGACCCAATTATCGTGGATTTCACCTCACGAGTCTGATGAATGGCGGTGGCAACTGAACCTGCTTTATCGAGGATCGATGTGCAAAATGGGCATAGACCCTCAAGGATTAAACCTACAAAGGCGACCTTTAAAGCCGTCATACCGGGTGTAGAGGCCAGTTATGCGGGCTCGATTACACTCGAAGTGGTCTTGGATCCCGGATAACTTCGAAGCAAGAGTTAATCTTCGACATCGTCCCATTCGCGGCGGTTATCATGCCTGCTCGGACGAACCGCATTGCAAAGTTCAATGCGGTGCCGCTTTCGCATACCTCAAGCTCAAGATGCGGACCCTCGAGGTAATCACGGTCAATGGAAACACGAGCGCTCTCTCCGAGCGGAGGAGCACCTGGCGGACCCTCACGGCGGAGGTACAAAGCAGCCTCTCACAGCAATTCTTGAGTCCGGCCACTAAGCGTCCGGACTTTGTCAAGCGCGCCGGGTAACCTACAACAAGACCGCTGCACGATTCAAACAGCGTAGCAATCCGGCTAACCCAGCCCTCGTGAAATTGCGAAGCTAGTATTACAGCGTACATAATTACGCTCTGGAGATACCATGGGCATATGGGGAGGGGCAAGACCACGGCACGCCAAGAATGCGGCTCGACCGCACGAGGGGCTCCCGATTGTGTCATTCTTTTTCTTTTTTTCCTTTTTTCTTCCTTTTTCTTACTTTCAGGACTCCGTCTTTCAGAAGTCCTGTCCGGCACTAGAATCGCCGAACTCACGATGCAACAACCAGGGAAGCGAAAGCCACGTCGAGTGTTGGTGGTCTCTATTACGAGCATTATACTGTTTTACATACCATCCAGCTTACCTGGAAGGACATGTTAGATAGTCCCATCCCTTGCTTATCGCACTATTTGTATCGTTCTGCTTTCATTGCAGTACCTTTTGAATAAACAATACATAGCTTTTGCTTATTATTGCACTACTTCCTTTACCTATACATATGTTCATTTCATGACATGTTGCACTGTACACTTTAGTGCGGCCAATACACCGAGGGCTTAAGTATTCCAAAATTGTGGTGTGATAAGTCGAACACTTTCACAAGTCGGCACCCGAACTTATAACATTATATGAATCGGCTCGAATCATGTCTTGGGTCAATAGTTGGGTTTGCGGCTCCGTGTTTTGGTACCTTACGTTCCGTTATATCGGCTAAGGTAGCACCGGGAGAACCTTGTGATTGTTCCCAGTTGAGCTGGGTCGAGCACCTCGGTGGAAAGCTAAAACTGGCCGTCATGATAGAGGCGAGAGCGATCGCTGTTCGAGAGGTTTTTGGGTCCCTAAAGACTTATGCCGCTTAGGCGAGGAACTGGAATTGTCCGGCCAAAGGCGTGGATGGCGCCCGAACTCGGTCTTCGAACACTAGGGGCTTCGCGAAATTTAAAATTATAGAATTCTATGGCTAAGTGAGAGTGTTCAAGCATTATAAGTCCGGTTGCCTTGTTACGTTGTGTTGGCGCCTCCTAGATGGACCCAAGAATGGGAACAAGAGTGCTCAAGTTTATCCGAACACCCGACACTTTCGTGGCATGGGGCTGAAGACAACGACTTGCCATCTCTCAAATTTGATAAACGACCGCACATAAGGTAATATTTTAAATAAACAAGTGTTGCTTAGCGCATATGAACAAGTTTTCAGCGTACAGGATAACAAATGCGAGTCTATTCAAAAATTACATCTTTGGAGCACTCATCCGCTATTCGGCGGGAACCCTTCAGGAGGCCCTCATGGTACATTTCGGGCATGCGATGCTCCTTGCCCTTCGGTGGCCCGTCCGTCACAAGCTTCTCCGCATCCAGTTTTCCCCAGTGCACTTTAGCACGGGCAAGGGCCCGACGGACACCTTCAATGTAGGCGGGCGCTTGATGACTTCAATCCGTGGACAGGCGTCCACCAGCCCGCTACACTAAGCGAAGTAGCTCCAGGCATGGCTTCTAATGGCCACACCAGCTATAAGGCCCTTCATGGCCTGTTTGGCGACCTTGTGGAGCTCGACCAGCTACTTCAGCTGGTCGCTCGAAACACCGGATGTCCGGCCTCGGCATCTTGAGACAGAACACCTTTTTCGTCGAGCTCCCTCCTTAGCGTGGTAGAAGCAGCAGCGACATCAGACACACTATGGGGCAAATCTGTGAATGCTCTGGAGAGCTCGAATCCGGGTAAGTAATAGGTAATTCACTTTCACATGCTTGCTTTGCATAAAGAATGCCTTACCGCCGCTATCTTCTTTAACGGCTCAATTTCTTGGAGGGCTTTTGGGCCTCGGCCTTAGCAACTTTGGCACTCTCAAGAGCAGAGCGAGCTCGAACTCTCGAGTCTTGAGTCACGCTCCAAACTCTTGTGTTTTTTCACAAGAGCTTGGAGCTCTTGCCGTACCTTGGCCAGCTGCGCCTCCCCCTTCTCTTGCTCGGTGCGTTCCGCAGCCGCTTTGTTTTCAGCCACGGACACCACTTCCTTGAAATGCGCCACCTCGTTCGTGGCCCTACGGTACCATGTTATTCTTGTTATTTTTTGCAGCGAAACCTTTTTATAAGGTATTTCTTTAATAAGGTACTACTTACCTTCCTTGTCCTCGAGCTTCTTCTTGGCTTGGCGAGCTCGTTCTCGGACCGCTTCGAGTTACGCTTCAATGCATTGACCTCCGTAGTCGGTCTTGGTAGAGTCGACAACGCGCCTGCATTCCCATATTGACATACTTATGTTAGACTCCTGCATATATCTTTTTAGATCCTTCGTCCGGCTTTTCTTTCGAGCATGAACTAAGCATCGGGGCTCTGTCTATGCGGTAATATTTTTACATATTCTAAACTTACCTCAAAGCTTGTTAGAAGGCTGAGTACAGGCTTGGTCAGCCCGCTCTTGGCGGACTGAACTGTCGGATCACGCACTCATAGCAGTGCGGTGCTCCTCCTGATGGGGCTGTTGGCGCCTCGATGCTATCCGGTGCCTCGGTTGGGCGGAGGACACGGCGTCTTCCCTTCTTGAAGGACCGCTTGGGACTCGGAACGCTGAAGGTTCGGCATGGAGTCTGGACAAGGGTCGGACTTAAACCCCAGGAGTCTTGCCCCCAGCGCTGGAGTCAGGGAGGTTGCCTTGTGGCACCTCTGTGCTACCTCCTCTTGACCAAGCCCCCTTGGGGCCCCACGTGGCGTCGTCCGCATGGCGTGAGGCGAGGCGGTCGGAGTGAAGTACTCTCCATTTCCGGCGAGGCCGGGGACCCGCTTCGATGAATCGGCGAACTTCGCCCTTAGGCGGGCTGCACGATGTTTGACATTAGAGAACACTCTGCAATAATAAAAGCCATGGGTATCCGGACACTTACGATCTCGCGAGGCTTGGCCCTTGTAGGCCAATCCTCCTCCTCGTCGTCGGCGTTGGTGGAGAAAGTCCGGACAAAGTTTCTTCCTTCTTGGACCCTCCGGCCTCCCGGTTAGGCGGCCTTCCTTCCTCCCTCCCGCTAGAAAGCTTCTTTCCTCATCCTCATCCTCGGGAGAAGATTCGCTTGAATCGGCGGCACCTGGCGTCGGGAGCTCCTTGAGTTCCGTGGCCTCCTTCTTAGCCTTCTTCTCCGGCACCACATGCGGCGCGGGCAAGCTCCGTCAATCAGGCGTCCTCCGGGTCTTCTAGCAAAGGAGCCGGACTGCTAATCTGTCCGGACGTCTTCACCGATCTGTCAAAGATTAGGGAGTTTTAGATCCCACATAGAGTCAATCTATGAAAATAAAGAGTCCGTAAAGGGTAAAATAACTTACCTCGCGGCTTGGCGCGCGAGCTGTATCCGCGATCCTTGTTAGCGGATGTTGGGAACTTCATCGCCCTTGAACAGCACCTTCGGGCATCTTACGTGCGTAGTGTCGAAGAGCCGGCTCAGAACCGATGATGTGCGGATCGAACTCCCACAAGTTAAAGGCCCGTTGTTGGCATGGGAGAATCCGGCGGATGAGCATCACTGGATCGACAAGCCTGAGATTCTTGTCCACTAGGTTTGGACGCATGTTTGGAGTCCGGATAGCTCTTCGAATTCCCCACATCAGGTCCGTCTCTTTCCATGGCGAGGCCGTGTGGGGAAGCGAATCTGAATTGAGGGGCCGCCACCCATTAGAGTCGCGTGGCTCGGTGATGTAGAACCACCCGATTGCCACCTTTATTGTCTCCACAAAGGCGCCCTCGAGCCATAGGACCTTGGCCATCTTGCCGACCATGGCGCCTCCGCATTCCGGCAATGACGGCCCACTACCTTGACTGACATTGAAGATCTTCAGCCATAGGCGAAGTGGGGCTAGATCACGAGGAAGGCCTCGCACCACGACCATAAGCGCCGAGATGTTGAGGATAAAATTGAGGCCAGGTCATGGAAGTCTAGGCCGTAGTAGAACATGAGCCCCGGACAAATGGGTGAAGTGGAAAACCTAGTCCGCGGAGGAAGTGGGGAGAAACACCACCCTCTCATGAGGCACAGGGGTTGGAATGAGCTGCCCAGCGTCGGGCAGCAGCTGTCTTGTGATGTCGCGGACAAGTATCCGGCCTCCGCGATCTTGTGATGTGCCCCTCCGTGGCGGAGGGCCATCCACTGCCTCCGCTCGACATGGCTGGAGAAGGTTGAGGTGGGATGTGCGGACTTAGGCGCTGGGCTCGAGTCTTGTGAAATGGATGAGCAAAGGAGGAAGAAGGCGTGGGTGAAAAGGTGGATCCTTATCCCTTATATGGATGGGCGAGTTATCGTCCCCACCGGCTGGTAAACTTCGCTTATCCCCCAGCGCCCGTAATCAATGGCGCGGATGGGTTACCCACATCCGTATTGATGAGAATCCGGAATAAGGGCACGATCCATGCTTTGATAAGGCGTGCCAAAAGCTGCCTCACTAAGCGCTAAGGTGGAGCGGTAAAAAGCGATTCATATAATGGCCTGGCCGTGGTGTGATGTCACACCGCGGAATCGTCGGCAGATCGTGCAAAGGTTATTCTCTCTACGGTGGTATGTGGAACTTGTTTTGCGAGCGGACACTATCCTTGTGTTCAAAACCTTACGTGAAGTATTGGAGGAGGAACCCGCCTCGCAATGCGAAGACAATCAAAGCGCCCGGACTCGTCGTCATTGAAGCCTGGTTCGAGGGACTCTTGAGGAGTCCGGACTAGGGGTGTCGGATAGCGGACTATCATCACGGCGGACTCCAAGACTATGAAGATATAAGATTGAAGACTTCGTCCCGTGTCGAATGGGACTTTCCTTGGCGTGGAAGGCAAGCTTGGCGTCTGGATATGTAGATCTCCTACCATTGTAACCGACTACATGTAACCCTCACCTCTCCGGTGTCTATATAAGCCGGAGGGTTTTAGTCCGTGGGGCGAACAACAATCATACCATAGGCTAGCTTCTAGGGTTTAGCCTCCTTGATCTCGTGGTAGATCTACTCTTGTACTACCCATATCATCAATATTAATCAAGCAGGGGTAGGGTATTACCTCCATCGAGAGGGCCGAACCTGGGTAAAAACATCATGTCCCTTGTCTCCTGTTACCATCCGCCTAGGCGCATAGTTGGGACCCCCTACCGAGATCCGCCGGTTTGACACGACACACACCAAATAGGGAAGATAGATATTGCAATAGGCATAAGCACTTAGAAACTAAATGGTTGCAAGAAAGGCTAGATGCATGTGCTGAAAATTTAAACTTTCTTAGCCATACTTGTGAACTTTGCAATGAGCGTGATCATTTCATTACCGATGCAAATTGTTTCATGATCATATCGTGTCCAAAATTGTGATGACCTGATTTCCCTTGCACATTGTAATGAACTTAGTTTGCTCTTGGGTTATGAAGAAATGAAAGCATATAACTAAGGATATTCAGAATTTTCCCTTGATAGAGTTCTTCATTTTGATCTAGAAAATTTATATGTATTGCGTGGTGAATTGCATTGAAAATCCTTATATTACCAATTACATAAAGAAAAGAAAACAAATAGAAGGTGAAAGGAATACTAATGAAAGGGACAATATCCTCCTATTATTTCTTATGATGAATCGGTGTGAGGAGGAGACTTCTATTCAACCAATTTCATTAATAAGGAGCTCCAAAATAGGATTAAACCCACACATGATGTGAAGAAGAAAACAAAAGGAAGAGAGGTAAAAGATATCTCTCCCAAATAATGTTGCTCCTATTATTGTTGTACCTCATGAAAATGAATCAAAAATAATTGTGGAAGATGATGCACTTGATGATGATCATGTTATGCCTATTGCTTGTTGTGATGATTATGATTGGGAAGATAATGATACTTCTTTGATCTTGAAAATCTTTTTGGCACTTGCTTGGAAGAATATGATAATTGCTATACTATTGGTGCTATCCATACTATTAATGATGAGAGTGATTATGCTTATGATACGAAAAGGCCCAAGCTTGGGGATGCTATGTTTGATGAAAATGATGTTTTTGAGAATATATTTGCTGCAATTAATGTTTGTCCCAAGCTTGGGGATGCTACGTTTAATGAAGATGATATTTTTAGCCTCCCAAGTTTTGATATGCAAAGTTGTTATGATGATAGCATGCCTTCTACCTATGATGATTATATTGATGAAAGTGGGTTTGGAAGAGTGTAAACTTTAGGAAGTAATGATCCCACTATTTTGGAGGATGTTGAATCTTATAATATTTATGGAAGTGGATTTGGAGAGGTCATGACTTTATTTAGTAATGATTCCACTATCTTGGAAGAGGTTTCAATCGATTATGATGAGAACAAAGTTGCTACTTATGATGATTATTGTGATGAAACTTATGCTATAAAAGTAGTGATGATTATATTTATAAAAAGTTCATGATTATGATTACCCTTTTCTGAACATTACTTTTTTAATGTGGAAACAATTTATAGTATTCAAGTCTCTTATGATACTCCCACTATTCGAATGAGAAGAATTTTGCTTGTGTGAGAGTAGTAAAATTTCTATGCAAGTAGATCATGAAAATAATGCTTTAGGTGCTGGTTATATTGTTTAATTCGTTCATGATGCTACTGAAAATTATTATGAGGAGGAATATATGCCTGTAGGAATTGCAATAATATCAAGGTTCCTCTCTATGTGCTTAAAGTTTTGAAGTTATGCTTGTTTTGCCTTCCTATGCTAGTTGATTATTGTTCCCATAAGTTGTTTCTCACAAAATCCTATGCATAGGAAGTAGGTTAGACTTAAATGTGCTAGTAATATTCTTCATGATGCTCTCTTTATGTTTCAATTCTTATCTTTTATGTGAGCATCATTGAAATCATTATGCCTAGCTAGGGGCATTAAACGATAGCGCTTGTTGGGAGGCAGCCCAATTTTATTTTAGTTTCTTGCTTTTTGGTTCTGTTTAGGAATAAATAATCCATCTAGCTTCTGTTTAGACGTGGTTTTGTGTTTTAATTAGTGTTTTTGCCAAGTAAAACCTTTGGGAAGACTTGGGTGAAGTCTTTATGATCATGCTGTAAAAAACAGAAACTTTAGCGCTCACGAGATTAGCTAAAACTTTTTACTGGAGAGTGATATTTAGTTGATTCTTTTTGCAGATGATTACCAGACAAATTCCTCAGGTCCACCAATTTATTTTAGAATTTTTGGAGCTCCATAAGTTTGCATTAGTTATAGATTACTACAGACTGTTCTGTTTTTGACAGATTCTGTTTTTAGTGTGTTGTTTGCTTATTTTGATGACTCTATGGCTAGTAAAATAGTTTATAAACCATAGAAGTTGGAATACAGTAGGTTTAACAACAATATAAATAAATAATTAGTTCATTACAGTACCTTGAAGTGGTGTTTTGTTTTCTTTAGCTAGCAGACTCACGAGTTTTCTCTTAAGTTTTGTGTTGTGAAGTTTTCAAGTTTTGGGTAACGATTCGATGGAATATGGAATAAGGAGTGGCAAGAGCCTAAGATTGGGGATGCCCAAGGCACCCCAAGGTAATATTCAAGGATAACCAAGAGCCTAATCTTGGGGATGCCCCGGATGGCATCCCCTCTTTCGTCTTCGTTCATCGGTAACTTTACTTGGAGCTATATTTTTATTCACCACATGATATGTGTTTTGCTTGGAGCGTCATTTTATTTTCTTTTGTTTTGCTTGCTGTTTGAATAAAATACCAAGATCTGAAATCCTTAAATGTTAGAGAGTCTTCACATAGTTGCATAATTATTAGACTAGTCATTGATCTTCACTTATATCTTTGAGTAGTTTGTTGTTTGCTCTAGTGCTTCACTTATATCTTTTAGAACACGGTGGTGGATTTATTTTGAAGAAATATATGAACTCTCATGCTTCACTTATATTATTTTGAGAGTCTTTAGAACAGCATGGTAATTTGCTTTGGTTATGAATTTAGTCCTAATATGATGGGCATCCAAGAGGATATAATAAAACTATCATATAAAGTGCATTGAATACTATGAGAAGTTTGATTCTTTATGATTGTTTTGAGATATGAAGATGGTGATATTAGAGTCATGCTAGTTGAGTAGTTGTGAATTTGAGAAATACTTGTTCTAAAGTTTGTGATTCCGTAGCATGCATTATGGTGAACCGTTATGTGATGAAGTCGGACATGATTTATTTTTGATTGTCCTCCTTATGAGTGGCGGTCGGGGACGGCGATGGTATTTTCTAACAATCTATCCCCTAGGAGCATCGCGTAATACTTTGCATTGATAACTTGTAAATTTTTGCAACAAGTATATGAGTTCTTTATGACTAATGTTGAGTCCATGGATTATCGCCTCTCTTCCTTCCACCATTCCTAGCCTCTCTAATACCGTGCACTTTTAGCGGTATCATACACCACCATATACTTTCCTCAAAACAGCCACCATACCTACCTATTATGGCATTTCCATAGTCATTCGAGATATATTGCCATGCAACTTCATTATTTCGTTTATTATGACCGCCTCATCATTGTCATATTGATTTGCATGATCATGTAGTTGACATCGTATTTGTGGCAAAGCCACCATTCATAATTCTTTCATACATGTCACTCATGAGTCATTACACATCCCAGTACCCCGCCGGAGGCATTCATATAGAGTCATATTTTGTTCTAAGTATCGAGTTGTAAGTAAATAAAAGTGTGATGATCATCATTATTAGAGCATTGTCCCAGTGAGGAAAGGATGATGGATACTATGATTCCCCCACAAGTCGGGATGAGACTCGGACGAAAAATAAAAAAGAAAAAGAGGCCAAAAAAAAGAAAAGGCCCAAAAACAAAAAATAATATAAAAATGAGAGAAAAGAGAGAAGGACAATGCTACTATCCTTTACCACACTTGTGCTTCAAAGTAGCACCATGATCTTCATGATAGAGAGTCTCATATGTTGTCACTTTCATATACTAGTGGGAAATTTCATTATAGAACTTGGCTTGTATATTCCAATGATGGGCTTCCTCAAAATGCCCTAGGTCTTCGTGAGCAAGCGAGTTGGATGCACACCACTTAGTTTCTTTTGTTGAGCTTTCAAATGCTTATAGCTCTAGTGCATCCGTTGCATGGCAATCCCTACTCACTCACATTGATATCTATTGATGGGCATCTCCATAGCCGTTGATCGCCTAATTGATGTGAGACTATCTTCTCCTTTTGTCTTCTCCACAACCACCTTCTATTCCACCATAGTGTTATATCCATGGCTCACGCTCATGTATTGCGTGAAGATTGAAAAAGTTTGAGAATGTCAAAAGTATGAATCAATTGCTTGGCTTGTCATCGGGTTTGTGCATGATTTAAATACTTTGTGTGGTGAAGATAGAGCATAGCCAGACTATATGATTTTGTAGGGATAGCTTTCTTTGGCCATGTTATTTTGAGAAGACATGATTGCTTTGTTAGTATGCTTGAAGTATTATTATTTTATGTCACTATTAAACTTTTTCTTGAATCTTTCGGATCTGAATATTCATATCACAACTAAGAAGAATTACAATGAAATTATGCCAACTAGCATTCCACATCAAAATTATCTTTTTATCATTTACCTACTCGAGGGCGGCGGGAATTAAGCTTGGGGATGCTTGATCGTCTCCAACGTATCTATAATTTTATTGCTCCATGCTATATTATCTCTGTTTTGGGCAATATTGGGCTTTATTATTCACTTTTATATTACTTGAGGGACTAACCTATTAACAGGAGGCCCAGCCCATATTCTTTGTTTTATTACTGTTTGATATTTGAAGGAAAGGAATATTAAGCGGAGTCAAGCGGAATGAAACCTTGACAGCGTGTTTTTGGAAGATTATCATCACAGGCTTGGAGATCAAGTCGAGAAGATCCTCGAGGAGCCGAGGAGATAGCCCCCCTACGAGTGCTGCTCTGTCTCGTGGACCCTCGAGCACCTCCCGGCCGACTTCTTTTAGCCTATATAAGCCTACGTGCACCTTGGCGCCGGGTGGTTATGCAGCGATGTCGTCCGGTTAAGTTAATTAACCTCTCGTTGATTCAAACCGACCTAAAACAAAAATCAAAAATGAAACAAGCGATAAAAGGTTAGAAAATAAGTTCTAAAATGTTAGGGGTTTTCTAAAATACCTAACCTAATATTGGTGGGGTGCAATAATATTTACAAATGTCGAGCATTTTAAATAAAATAAAACAGAAAAGAAACTAAATAAAAGAAAAAGGAAAAACAAAAAGCGAGAGGGAGAACCCCCTGGCCCGACCAGTCGGCCCCTCCCACTGCCCCTCTCTCCCCTTTTGGCCCATTCCTCCCTCCATGGGCGGCCCACCAGACCAACCCACCTGGCAGCAACCCCCCCCGGTGGCTAACCCTAACCACCGAGCCATGATCGCCCCCCCAGCCCCTCGCCCTCTCCTCTCCCCGGTCGGATCGAGGCGAGATCCCCTCATGAACCTCCCCGTCCTCCACCTCGCCTTGCTCCCCCCAGTCGCCCCCATGGCCGGGCCTCCCTCCTCCTCCGGCGCCACAGGACCGCTCCACTCCTCCCCTCCGTCGCCCCAGAGCCCTTGACCTCCGCCGCCTTGTGGCTCGGCCTCCTGCCTCCCGTCGTGGGCGCCTCCCGACCCCCTCCTCAGCAGCCTCCCCGGCCCTCACCGAGCCCACGGCCGAGACCCGGCTTACCCTGTGGGCCCTCTCCTCCACCTCCCCCGTCGGCCCGGCTCCGGCCGCCCCGCCAGCCCCCCCCCTCAGGTCCCCTCGGCTCTCCTCGCTCGGCCGTGGCCCAGAGCCCGGCCCGTCGCCGGATCGGGCACCAGCGTGCCGCGCCCGGCCCAGCTCCCGTTCCTCCCCCCCCCCGGATCCGGCCGGCCCAGCCCTGCAGCGCCCGCCGCTCGCCCCCCCCTTCTTCCCTCTGACGGCGACCGTCGGCGACCTTCTTGGCCCGACCCCCTCGCTCCCCCCCCGTTCGGGCGCCCTCGCCGCCCTCCTGCCCGAGCCCCGTTTTCCCTCCCAGTGGCCTTCGGCCCGAGCCACCACCCACCCGTCGCCTCGCTTTCGCCTCCTGCATGCCGCCCGGCCGGCCAGGCCGTGGCCTCGGCCGCGGACCCCGTGCCTCGGCGCCCTCGGTCGCCCCAGGTGGCGCCCGATCCGCCTGGATCGGGCCGGTCAGGCGTCGCCCGCACCCACCGCCCGTTTGGCCTCAGGCCACTGACGTGGGGGCCCCACCCCAAAAATAATGTTTTAATTAAAAACAGAACTAAAAACAAAATGAAATGAATATAAATTAATTAACTAACTAATTAATTAATAAATTAATTGAGTAATTAATTAAACTAATTAATTCTGGATTAGTTAAACCTAATCATTAGTTAAATTAATTGGGTAATTAATTAAACTAATTAATTCTGAATTAATTAACACTAATTATTAATTAACTTAATTAAATAAGGTTAATTAAACTTTGATTAGGCTAATTAAATTAATTAGTCAATAGTGAATGACATGCGGGACCCACCTGTCAGGGTTGACCTAGTCAACCCTGTTGACTGATGATGTCAGCATGACATCATGCTGATGTCATAAATGCAATTTCGAAATTAATTAAATAATTAATTAAAATTCCAGAAATTAATAAAATCTTTTATAAATCATATCTTTTAATCCGTAATCCGGATTAAAATAATTTCAACATGAAAGTTGCTCGAGCAGCGAGGCGAATCGGATCGCGATCCGTTCGTCCACCACCGTCTCTAACCTATCGAACCTGCAAACTTTCCTCTCCGGTTCATCACATCGACGGGCGTCCGGAGCAGGATAACCTCCGGATGTTTTCCCCTAAACCGTACCCTTCTTACCACGTTAGAACACGCCTAGCATCGCTTCTTGGCATGTCATGCATCGTTATGCATCATTACTTGTATTCATTGTTTCTTCCCCTCTTCTCTCCGGTAGACTACTGAGGCCAAGCCTGCGGTGGCGGTTCGACTACGGTGTTGGCGACCTCTCTCTTGCGAGCAACCAGGCAAGCCCCCCTTGATCACGGATATCGCCTACTCTTATCTACTGCTTGCATTAGAGTAGCATAGCATATTACTATTTTGGATACTCCTATCTTGCTGCATGCTTTGTCTTTGTAACCTCTGTTGTTACCTTACGCAATCCTATATGCTTAGTATAGGATGCTAGTACTTTCATCTGTGGCCCTACTTTCTTGTGCATGCGCGTGCTATACTATCGGGCCGTGATCACTCGGGAGTTGATCACGGGTATATCTATATCTTATACATGATACATGTGAGACTAAAGTCGGGTCGGTGATGGAGCACCATGAGTGGATCATTGTGGCGGAGGCGAGGCGGAGTTGAGACCGCCTAGGAGAGGTGGGCTGGCCTGTTCGGCGTTGAGCGGTTACTTAACTGCAGCAACGAGGTCTTGGTATTTGATCTGGGTTGGCTCACGAGCTTATCGCACTAACCATCTCGCGGGAGTAGTTATGGGTATCCGGCGTCGTGGTATCGGTAAAATACTTGAGCGGCGTGGTGACAGGCGGCTTGCGCGGATTGGTGGAGCGCTGTTAGGCTAGGTGCGCTTCGGCCGCCCTCGTAACGTCAGGTGTGCTCGGGCGATGGGCCGAGACCCTGCGGCGCTTAGGTTTAGACCGGCGTCTTGGCCTCTGTTGTGCCTAGGTGGGGCTGCGGCGTGTTGATCTTCTGTGACGGGCATGACCCGGAAAGTGTGTCGGCCAAATGGGATCAAGCGTCTTTGGGTAAGATGGTGCACCCTGCAGGAAGTTAATCTATTCGGATAGCCGTGATCTTGATAGCAGGGCGACTTGGAGTTGTACCTTGAGCTTATGACAACTAGAACCGGATACTTGATAAAACACACCCTTCCAAGTGCCACATACAACGGTGGTCGCTCTCGCTCGGGGTTATGGCGGGGATTGCGGGTAGGATTATTCTATATGATGTTACTTGGAGGACTTCCGTTGTCCTCTTACATGCATGCAAGGCGGTGTCGAGCGTAGTCTTCGTTAAGACTAACTATCCCCTCTTAATTTGGCATTCTGCAGTTCAGTCCAGCGATATGGCCTTTACATATATCCATGCATATGTAGTGTAGCTCCTTGCTTGCAGTACTTTGGATGAGTACTCACGGTTGCCTTGTTCCCCTTTTCCCCTACCTCTACTCGATTGCTGCAATCGGGCGATGGAGCCAGGGGCAGCGCGCCGCCTATGGCGACTACTACTCGGGCGCCTACTACTACGTGCAGCCGGCGGCGACCGGGAGTGACCTAGGAGGATCGAGGCGGAGGCTGCTCCTCTTCGATCTGTATCCCGGTTTGTGCTAGCCATCTTATGGCACCTTGTTTAACTTATATACGTACTCGGATATTGTTGCTTCCGTGACTTCGTCTATGATCGAGCACTTGTATTCGAGCCCTCGAGGCCCTGGCTTGTATTATGATGCTTGTATGACTTATTTTATTTGTAGAGTTGTGTTGTGATATCTTCCGTGAGTCCTTGATCTTGGTCGTACACATTTGCGTGCATGATTAGTGTCTGATTGAATCGAAAAGCGTCTGAGATTAATATCGAGCCATTGCTGTAGGAATCCCCTTCCACACTCCTTGGCGAAGTCGAGTCTAGACATTGCAAAACTTTTACTAACTTGGCTGTGTGCCTTACGGGCCCACGTCGCCATCGGGTGGTATTAGGATCTTTTACTCCTCGACCTTTACTCGGGATTACGGACTCTCTTCTACTCGGGTTAAGCGATTTTACTAACTATCACTAGGATCCGTGACCGCATTCACCCGAAGATGGATATAGCCTTAGTTGTTTTTGGAATTGTATTTGAACAATTTCCACCTGTCATTTGACTCCTTTGAAGCGTCTTTGTTTTGGATGGAACCCACGAGGCAGGTCGTGCGCCACGGCGGCCATTGGTGCCTCGGGATCACTGCGGTGCTAGCGAGATGATGACCTATCGGGTTATCGCTGGCACCCTGAGTACACCGTCTATGAGGAGTACGGGACTACAACCGAGGAAGCGATGCAGCGCCATCGTCCACCTCTACTCTCGGGAGTATGGGTCCACTCTTTATGCTGCACCGCACATGGTGTTGGAGTGACCATCGATATGGCAGTCCATGATCTGCTTATCTTTGCTTGACCGTCTTCGTGCGAGTATCGAGTTGGACACCTCCCCTTGGGCACATTGCTATCGCGTCGATGTTGGTGAGGAGGTTACTACTGCTGCTGCCTACACCCTTGTCACCGAAGCCTTCCACCATCGAACTTTGTTACGCATCGCGATGGGCTGGATCGAGCTAACCGAGCTCTTCGCCACGAGTTGTACATCACCCGTCGGCACCTCTCGTGCTCGGCTGATGCACCTTTGTCCGATCCGGAGAGCTGCCGCGTTCTGCGATCTACCCAGCCGGACCGTGATGCCCGGGGTGTCGGTTGGCGGGCGTGGGAGGCTACTCTCCGCGCACTTGGCCCCTTTACGCCACACGGGCGTCGGATTCAGCACCGAGTATCCGCGGCCCCAGTCGCGGCGTGGAGGACTATCCTTTGCCGCACTATCAGCTTTGGCTACTGCTACCTCCATGATGCAGCGTGGGGTGATGTAGACTTGCTTGTTAGTGTTTGATGTATTCGCCGCGAGCTGCGTGCCGCCTATGATGTAGTAGTCTATGTCTTTGGACTCTATGTATCGAACTCTATGCATGATTCCTTTTGTAAGATATGCCAACTACTATGTAGTTCCCATCATGCTACTTTCATTATGCATGTTTCATCATGAATGATTCTGTCTCTTGCTTAATTTATCAAGCTTTGAACTACCCTGTTATATAATAGCGAGGATGGTTAGGCCAGCAGTGCGTTAACCGTGGTGCCAACTTCCCACCACCGCTTTGAGTACATGGCTGGTATGGTCCAACAGCTTGAGATGAATCGCCAGTTCATGGAGAACATGATGGCTCAGTTCCCTCGCCCCAATATGAACCAGCACCCAAGCGGGACAACTCTGCGAGTTTCATCGCTGAACCCGGCGTTTACCGCAGCTCAACTCAGCCTTTGGATCGCGATGGTGGCTCCGTGACATCACCTATGAGATGGAGTCTGCTGATGTAGCCCCCGCCAGCTATGTCACCTTTGCTTCCTTCTTCTGAAGGGACCCGCAGCTCAATGGTGGGACAGCCACGGCGTACTCTGCCAGTTGGAACACTCATCACTGGCCAGACTTCAGGCTGCCTTCGTGCCGCTTCATCCCTCAAGGGTCATGGACGGAAGAAGCGTGAGTTCATAACCTCACCCAAGGCAACATATTTGTTGAAGCCTATCGTGAGAGTTCTTGGACTTGTCTCGCTATCTTTGAAGAGGATATTGCAAGCGATGCCTTGAGACAAGAGAAGTTCCGTGGCGGTCTTCAGGCGACATCAAGCTCGCACTTCTAGTGCGACTTTGCTGATTCGCCACCTTGGTGAACAAAGCTATCAACGTCGAAACTAGTGCAGGAATACGGAGCTCTAACAGGCGCAACCGTGACTTGGGCTCATCTTGGGCCCGTCCTCATGAAGCGCAAGATATGGATTCCCAACAGCATGTACCGGCCGATGCACCTGCTCCAAAGCAGAACTATGCTACACCTCGTGCGCCTACAACTAAGCAGCGAAGCTTCCATCTCACCACCCCAAGCTCTGTTCCCTCCCAATAATGGTTTGTGCTTGGTGCGGACAGCGAGGCACCGTGCTAGAGAATGCAAGAACCGAATCAGCTGGCCCTTCCGCGGCGGCGTGGAAACACCGAACCGCAACAACAAGGCAAGTCTTATGGGCAAGCTCGGGCCAACCATGTTGATCTGAGCGAAGCTCAAGACCAACACTGCTACTTGATGGGTACACTCTCGTAAATTGAGTACCGGCATCGTCTTATTTGATCTGAGGGCATCGCATTCATTCATGTCGAAGATTTTGCATTCATGCATGGCATTAAAAGTGAAGACATGAATGCTTCACTATTAATACACACCCAGCGGGCCAATGTCGGACTTCCATGATTTGCAGCAGCGTCCCGTTGAAATCGAAGGAATGGAATTCCTTGTCTCTCCTATCGTCTTTGAAGTCTTGTAGCATTGACCTCATTTGGGAATGAATTGGTTGAAAGCGCATCTGGCGTCAATCGTTTGCGCCACTAAGACCGTCCATCTGCTGCACCCTTCGATGAAATCGTAGCTACAATGCTAAATGCGGTTCAAGATGCGAGGCAAGGCTCTATGCATTGAATGCATTGAGCGCCGCACCCTCGAGAATTGAATACATTCTGTCGTTTGCGATTTCCAAGGCGTCTTTCTGAAGAACTTCGAGGATTCCCCACTGCTAGAGCTGTCGAATTCGTCATCGACTTGAAACCGGCACCACTCCTATAGCCAAGCGGCCCTACAAGATGCCGCGCATGAACTCCTTGAACTAAAGGAGAAATCGACAAATCTCTTCAAAGCGGTTTCATTAGCCCAAGTTGCTCTCCTTGGGAGCACCTTCTCTCTTTGTCAAGAAGAAGGATGGGACAAACCGATTGGTCCAAGACTACCGTCCTATAAATCAAGCTACTATTCAGAATAAGTATCCTCTTCCTCGGATCAATGATCTTTATGATCAAGCGGCTGGTTCGTCGGTGTTCTCGAAACTTCGACTTGAGGTTGGGTTACCACCAGATCCGTGTTCGCGAGGAGGATATCCCCAAGACCGCATTTGTGACTCGTTATGGTTCATCTGAGTACACCGTCATGTCTTCGGCAACCAATGCTCCAGCTACTTTCTCTACTTTGATGAACTATATATTCATGGATTATCTCGACAAGTTAAAGTGCGTGGTTTATCTGGATGATATCTGATCTTTTCCAAGAATGAAGAAGAACATCTTGAACATCTTAGTCTTGTCTTTGGAAATGCTACGAGAGCATCAACTCTATGCCAAGTTCTCCAAGTGTGAATTCTGGCTTCCGAAGTAACCTACCTTGGACATGTCATCTCTAAGGATGGTATTGCCGTCAACCCTGAGCGAGTTCAGGCTATTCTCGATTGGACTCCTCGAAGAGCGTTAAGCAAGTCGAAGTTTTCTCGGTCTGCTTGACTATTGCCGTCGATTCGTCGAGAACTTCTCCAAGATTGCCGAGCCTCGACTAACTTTGTTGCATAAAGGCGTCAAGTTCAATGGGCGAGATAAATGTCGGGAAAGTTTCCGGGCACTCAAAGACAAGTTGACGTCTGCCCGATGCTAGCTCCTCGATACTAAGAAGGACTTCGTCATTCTTTGGCGCATCTCGTCAAGGTTTAGGCGGTGTCCTAATGCAAGGCGCAAAGTAGTTGCTTATGCCTCTCGACGATTCGCCCTCACGAGGAGAACTACCCAGTTCACGACCTCGAACTTGCTGCTGTCATTCATGCGCTAAGCGATGGCGACATTACCTTCTCGTGTCGTTGCGAGATCTACTGACCACCAAAGTCTGAAGTATCTGTTTACTCAGCCAGACCTGAACCTCCGTCGGAGAGATGGATGGAAGCTATTGCGAACTTTGATTTGGGTATTTCCTATCGCCGAGCAAGGCTAATGTAATGGCTGATGCCTTGAGCATAAATCTTCTGCAACCACCTTGAGTTCACCAAGTTCAGCCCCACTTGTTGAAGAATTCAAGCTGAACCTCCACATTGTTCCTCCAGGTGCACTCGCTCCCCCTCCTCCGGAGTTCCATAAGATGAATCTCCGTGTTGTTCCCCAGGTTCCCTCTATACCACGGCTGTTGAACCGATCTCGTGGGCACCATAAAGACAATGCAGGGATTTGACTCTGAAGTCTACAAGATTAAACAAGGCGTCGAAAGAAATCCCTCATCCTTCACTATTCGATGATGGCGCCTTGTGCTTCAAAGGCCGCCTAGTGGTGCCATGTAAGAAGGAAAATCTGAATATGACTCGGGAGGTTATGCAAGAAGCTCATGATCGCCTCTATGTATCCATCTGGCGGTACAAAGATGTATCAAGACATTCGTCGCGATTACGGTGGTCTAATATGAAGCGGGACATTGCTCGCTATGTTTACGAGTGTGGCGTTTGCCGTCGTATCAAGCGAGAACATCAAAGACCTCTTTGGAACTCTGCAGCCTATCTCTATTCCCGAATGGAAATGGGACCATGTTGAAATGGACTTCGTCCTTTGGATTTCCCAAATCGCGAGAAAGGTAATGATGCTATTCTTGTCGTCATTGACCGGCTTTCTAAAGTTGCACATTTTACGGCGGTCAAGAAGCGATCACTTGCTAGCCAGCTTGCAGCGCTCTATATGACGAAATTGTTTCCTTTGCACGGTATTCCCTTGGTTGTCGATTCGGACCGTGGCAGCTTATTCACTTCAAGATTACGGGCAAGTTTCCAAGCTATGGGGACTCATTTATCTTTCAGTCTGCTTTTCATCCATGATCACAAGGGCAAGTTGAGCGTGTCAGCAAATTCTCGAAGACATGCTTGAGCTTGTGTCGTTCCTTGACAAGAAATGGGAGGAATCTCTCCGTATCTGAGTTCTCTTATAATAATAGCTATCAAGCTAGTGCGAAGATGGCCCCCTTGAAGTGTTATATGGGCGAAAGTGCGAACCCTACGAACTGGTGAGAAGCGGGAGCGTCCACTCTTGGTCCGGATATTATCAACATGCGAAGAACAAGTCCGCATTATTGGCGAGAATCTCAAGACTGCTCGGTCTCGTCAAAAGAGTAATTATGACCGTCATCACAAAGACATGGTCTATCAACTTTGGCGAAAAGGCCTATCTTCGTGTTACACCAATGAAGGTGCTCACCGCTTGGGATCAAGGCAAGTTAGCTCCTCGCTATATTGGCCCTTTCACTAATACGGAAAAGCGTGGAAAAGTGGCTTATCAGCTGGAGCTTCGTCGAACCTTTCTCAAGTTCACGATGTGTTCCCGTGTCCCAACTCCGGCCTTGCTTCAAGGACCCAATCCGGCGGTGGACCATGAAGTGCTTTCGGTGCAGCGGGACCTCTCCTATAAAGAGCATCCGGTCCGTATTCTCGACCAAGCTGAGCGCCGCACCCGTCGGAAGGCGATCAAGTTCCTCAAAGTCCGATGGTGAATCCTCTCGAAGATGAAGCCACACAGGAGCGAGGATCGCCTCTGAGATGAATATCCGCACTCTTTCCTTCTACCTCCTAAATCTCGGGGCGAGATTTCTTGTAATGGAGGAGATTTATAGCTTGGGTGGTTATACAGCGATGTCGTCCGGTTAAGTTAATTAACCTCTCGTTGATTCAAACCGACCTAAAACAAAAATCAAAAATGAAACAAGCGATAAAGGTTCGAAAATAAGTTCTAAAATGTTAGGGGTTTTCTAAAATACCTAACCTAATATTGGTGGGGTGCAATAATATTTACAAATGTCGAGCATTTTAAATAAAATAAAACAGAAAAGAAACTAAATAAAAGAAAAAGGAAAAACAAAAAGCGAGGAGGAGAACCCCTGGCCCGACAGTCGGCCCCCTCCCACGGCCCCTCTCTCCCCCTTTTGGCCCATTCCCTCCCCCATGGGCGGCCCGACCCAACCACGGCCGCAACCCCCCACCCGGTGGCTAACCCTAGCCACCGCCATGATCGCCCCCACGCCCCTCGCCCTCTCCTCTCCCCGATCGGATCGGGCGGAGATCCCCTCAGCCGAACCTCCCCGCCGTCCTCCACCTCGCCCCCCCCGCCGCTTGCGGCCAGGCCTCCCCTCCTCCTCCGGCCACAGGACCGCTCCTCCCTCCCTCCGTCGCCCCAGAGCCCCTTGTGACCTCGCTTGTGGCTCGGCCTCCTCCTCCCCTGTCATGGGGCGCCTCCCGACCCCTCCTCCATGGCCTCCCCGACCCTCACCGAGCCCACCGGCCGAGACCGGCTTCCCCCCATGAGGCCCCTCTCTCTCCCCTCCCCGTCGGCGGCTCCGGCCGGCCCCCGCCTGCGCCCCCCCCCCTCCGGTCCCCTCGGCTCTCCTCGCTCGGCCTGTGTGGCCCCAGCCGGCCCGTCGCGGATCGGGCACCAGTGACAGCCAGCGGCCCAGCTCCCTGTCCCTCTTCCCCCCCCCCTGGGACCGCCGGCCCGGCCCCCATGCCAGGCGCTCGCCCCCCCTTCTTCCCTCCTCGGCGACCGTCGGCGACCCTTCTGGCCCGACCCCCTCGCTCCCCCCGTTCGGCGCCCTCGCCCTCTCCCCAGTGAGCCCCGTTTTCCCAGCCCGGCCTTTCTCGCTCGGCCCGAGCCACCCCCCCGTCGCCTCACCTCGCCGCTCGCCCGCGGCCGTGGTGTGCCAGTCGGCCTCGCGCCCTTGACCCCGTGCCTCAGGCGCCTCGGTCCGCCCACAGGTGCGCCCGATCATACTGGATCGGGCCGGTCAGCGTCGCCCGCACCCACCTTGGTTTGGCCTCGGAGCCAGCGGCGTGGGGCCCCACCCCAAAAATAATGTTTTAATTAAAAGCAGAACTAAAAACAAAATGAAATGAATATAAATTAATTAACTAACTAATTAATTAATAAATTAATTGAGTAATTAATTAAACTAATTAATTCGGATTAGTTAAACCTAATCATTAGTTAAATTAATTGGGTAATTAATTAAACTAATTAATTCTGAATTAATTAACACTAATTATTAATTAACAATTAACTAAGGTTAATTAAACTTTGATTAGGCTAATTAAATTAATTAGTCGATAGTGAATGACATGCGGGACCCACACGCGGGGTTGACCTAGTCAACCTGTTGGTGATGATGTCG